>VZSC01018597.1:386284-426304 GCA_013398225.1 Steatornis caripensis
GCCGGGGCCGTGCGGCTGAAAGGGCTCTAATGCGGGCGGCTGGCCCAGGGCAGGAGGAGAAGCGGCGGGAGGTGTTTCCGGGCCCGGTCCGCTGCCCGGCCTACAGCCGCGTGTGCACGCAGGAAAGGCCCTGCCGCCGGGCCGTAAGCCTCGCTATTCCCCCTGCCTCGACCAGGGAGCCTGAGGACCAGCAGAAGAGGCAGCGCGTGCCCTGCCTGCAGTGCTGAAGTAACACCGGGACGCCTCAGCCTGAGTGGATGAGAGCGGATGGCGCCCCGCTACGCTGCAGGGCTGTACCAAGGCCAGTGTTAGCTGGGCCACAAAAACCAGTACGCAGGTATGTTCATCAACAGACAGGTATTGCCAGGTTAAAGTAAGATGCAGGTAAAAAACATTTATAAGGCAGCAAATGGATGAGAAAAAAATCTCACGTTCAGAGGTCACAAAGATAGGCAGCACTTACAGAAAGTCCATATAGAACAAAATCTGTTAGTATGCACATTTAAATACATGTTGTTCATAACATGATGCTGTTTTTTGACATCTCTTCCCGCTGCCATGGGTTTGTTATCTATTGGCTGAAATCCCCTGTCAGGTGCACTTTGGACCAGGTGCAGCAGCAAAGGATCTGTTCTTGCTACTACAGAAACTCCAGTTTCATCTATGGTATGTTTTGTAAAAATATTTCATATGTATACAATAGTTTGGAGCCTCTGTTGGCATAGGTGTTTAGTCCAGTAGCTTTCACACAACAATGGAGGCGCTTCCCACTTTTACTTGCCAGCTGGGTTGTTCAGTACTGAAGATAGGAACATACCTACTCTTCTTTATTTTAAATTTCAGAAATATGTTTGGTAAGTTGGTGCTTTGCAAATTCAGTTAGGACTACAGAAAATAGTTTGTTTATATAAACTGAAGAATGTAGTTATTCTTGACAGCTTTAAGAACCTGTATTTTCACCAGCAATATTTATATATACACACAGTAAACTGCTAAGACTTTTTACTTTGGATGTACAGAAAAGCAACTTTGTCTAAGTGATCAATATTATCTTAAGTTGGAAAAGACAACAGGATGGTTGGAGGACTGAGAAGGTAAGACAGTTGAACTTCATGCTGTATCTTACTGGTTATAGCCTCCAAAATTGTAGTAGTGCAATGGCAACTCATGTTCCCCTCCTGACATGAGGGAAAGCAGTACTGCATTTGCACATAAGGCTTGCATACTAGTGGTGGCTTTCACCTAACTCATTTGTACTTAAAACCTAAGAAGGCACTGAGGTAGGGGAAGAAAAGCCCTATTTAGCACAATTCAAGTTTTCCTACTTAAGGTACACAGCTGCTTGATGAGGATTAGTCAGACCTTATTTTCAGTTGTTTTCTTAACAATGCTGTGTATATTAACGCACTGCTTTTTCCACTTTCTTAGGCAGCATCAAAAGCGAGTGGGATTTGTCACACCAACACTAAACTGAGATTAAGCTTCAAGACTTTATATGGAACTGTTTGTTGAAAGAGGAAGCTGCAGTACTGAAAGCAGTCAGTGCCTTACTGCATGAGACCACGCCTCTCACAGAAGGCAAATGATGTCTTACTTCAGGAACTTTATGAAATGCAAACTCAGTTAAATCCTTTCAAGTTTCTTCTTTGCAAGGCAACAATAAACCAGTGATTGACTTTTCTTAGAGCTGTTACTTGAATAATTCTGGAGGTGGAAAGCTAAGGTTCCTCCTAAGGTGTGTACGAGATGTCTTACTCTCCCTTCAGATAGATTTGTAGTTTCATTTGCTATCAAGAACCCAGAGGTCAAATTTAAATAAATAGAAAAAAAGGGGGCAACAACTTTAAGCATACAGGGCTTTCTGCCTCCTAGTAGCAGAAGTGCCTTTTTAGATACGTGGTGAACTTAACATGTAGCTGTTTCATACAGAACAATTTTTTTTTTTACAGCTAGAAATAGGTGGCCTCTGAAAATGTGAAGTTGTTAATGTGAAGGAGTACATCAAAGTAAGCCAATGATTCATAACTATCTCTAAAACAGTAAAAAACCCATCTGCTTACAAAGGCAAAGTGAACTGATTTTAATTAAGCAATACTGCAGGCAGAGTACTCATAACTATCTTCAACTCTATACTGCTTAAGTAAGGCGTGCTTCAAGTTAACTTGTGTCCTTTAATGATTTAAATAACATATGAGTATTTTGCTTTATACTATAAGCACCTAAAGAAGTATTAAGATAAACAGCTAGCAACCTGTCCTAGTTTTTACTCAACAGTACTGGACAGTTGCCTGCATGATCCAAGAGGATGGTGAAACTACCAAGTTTCCTTTGCTTGGACAAGTATCAGAACTTTAACTTCACTAAAATGGGATTAAGTTTTTCTCATTTTAGAACAACACTCCTATCCAGCATATGCACTAGATCGTATCAAGCAGCACACTGCTTAAATTGACAATGATTTATTGTGTTCAGGAACATTCAATAAATACCAAGCTTTTAGCTTCAGTTTGGTAATCCTTCCCCACCAAAAATGAGCTGGTTGGTTGGGGTTTTTTTCTGGCATAAACTCCATTGCCAGCAATGGATGTGTCAGAACAAGAAGTTAATAAATAATACAAGCGGACAGCAGTTTTCTAAACATACCTCTCCTCTTTTAAAGGCATGATAACAGATTTACTAAACAAATCTCAAGCCAGTTCTTCACAGAAGAAAATTGTGCTACAAGCTGTCTCTGAACATTGTTTTCTTCACCAATGCTGGTAGTTTATTTCATGGAGTACAGTATTTATTTTTGAACAGTGGTGATAAATCATTTAAAAATAAGGGGGTTTTCCGCCTTAAGGTAAGCTGAGACATGTAACTAGTACTGAACTGTGTAAATTTAAGAGTGGTGTACCTCTTGCTGAGCATTTCATGGCAATCATGAATAAACATACAAGAGATGAAATGGCAATGTGATACTCTGTTAGTAGGGGTCATTGGGATTTTCTTTTTTTTGTTTGCTTCTTTCAGCTTGCTTTTAAGCCACTGTTCAAATGATAAAGCCATCATTAACAGATGTTTTGCTTGACTTTCCATGAAGAATTGTGTTAAAAACACAATTCAAGAAACTTCCTGCTCATGATGAGAATCACCTTCAAGTACTTAAAATTTGAATATCCCCTAAATTCCATTTATTTATTAAAAATGTGTTTTTATAAAAGCATGAAAACAACAAAAAAGGATTAACTTAGAGTTAATCTTGTATAATTTTTTCCACAACTGTATTTTACATATCACCAAACTTCTGCTTTAGCAAAAGAAAAAAAAATAAAAATAAATTCTCTCCCAACTATTTACACACAGGGATTACCCTGCAGTGGGACCAGACACTTTACTCTACAGTCCCTCTAACCCAAGGCGTAGTCTTAGGTGTATCCCTTTGTGATTTAGGTTCTTGGAAGTTTTCAGCAAACCTTTCTCTTGCTTTATCCCAGTTCTTTTTATTCTTGCTCTTTATGATCTGAACATCTTCAATTGATGCTGGTCTGCTGGTACCCAAACCTGCATGCGTCTTATGTAGCTGAAGGTGGATCTGTCAAATACATTAAACATTGTAACTGCAAGTTAGGTATTCTAATACATTAAATCATATTTTATAATACTAATTCCACCCTGCCTCTTCAAGCGCTTCTCTTTAAGGCTCTAATATACCTAGATCATACATGGACACCTGAAGTACTGTTGAAATGATGTGTCAAATCACCACCTCCAGAACTATGATCTAGAGTGCTGAATGATGTCACCTGCCACTAACATGAATGTGGAGGAGTACTTTCTTAGTGAATAGTGTATGATCCCTGTGCTGGGTAGTTTGACAGCAGATATGGTGTGGCTCTGAGCAGCACTACTGCCAAAAGACAGTGCATCTCTGGTGACAAAAATAGGGCTAACACGGCTGTCACACAGGCCCAGAACTCAGTGGCTACAGTGACTTCAGCCAGCTTTTCCTCTCATGGCCTGTCATCTAGCTTGATTTTTGTGCTGCATCGGCCTCAGAGATAGTGAAGAATTCCACCATAAGCCCATCTTGAATTCACACCTCTTAAAATTATTTCAGTCTTTCTCCACACTTCATATTCAAATGAGATGATTAATTCAACGGCTAGAAGCTGTCTGTCCTCCCCTGCTTAGTTTCCTAATAAACACACATATTACCGGCATTTTCAATGGAAGGGACAAAACAGTACAATTTCAAAAATGCTTCATAAGCCAAAAATGATCTGAGATTATTCCTTCCTAACCAGGATTTTGAAATGTTTCGAGTGAATAGCGGCTTAACAATTAGACATTTTACACTGCAAATACATTTCTAGTCCTTTTTGCTCCAAGTAAAAACCAGAAAGACATACCGGATCCTTCATACCACCACCATCCTTGCCAAGGCCTTCACCCTTCTTCCATCCCATCTTCTCCAACATTTTATGTCCTTTGTTACTGTTGCTGATTTCACTTTGAACAAAGTTTAAGGTAAGTGGTAAGCCAGAGTTAATAGAGTATGCTCGCTACTCAGATACTGAAGGACAGAAACGTGCATGCTTATGCTGCTCTAGAAACAAGGACAGAACTACTATGCTGTTCCTACTTCCATCAAGAACTATCAAGGAGACCTTAATGTTACCTTTTGCAAGTTCTTCCATGAATATCTTCAGCTACCAAAGCTATTCCAAGCCTCTGGTCAATGCCAACTTTCTTGAAACTCTTCTGAACTACTTGCTTACTTTAGGAGTTAAGATATAGCATGGGTGGGTGGAAACTGACTGCACTAGGGAAAAGGCAGTATTGATACCTCATCACCAAATTGTTTCACACTTCTTTTTACTAACATACAAGCATCTACAAGTTAGTATTTCTTAAAAAACCCACCACAACTGTAACTACAGAAGCAAAGGAACAATTAAAGAGCAAGACTAAAGTAAGTGTCATTTAAGAGGTATGTAAGCACATGCCCTATGACAGGCTGGATACTGACAGAGAAAGAAACTGCAGGCGAAAAATCTGCATGTGTACTATTACTGGAACTGGATAGGAAAAATAGAAATTGAGACACTTGGAAAAACTAGACAGTACTGAAGGTGTCAATACTGCAGCTAGGGAGTTCCTTGATTTTTTGAGTTGGTAAGGAAGTGATCTAAGCGTCCTTACTGCCAAGTTGAATTCTGCATGGAAGGAGAGGAGTTAATAAAAACAGCATGTGAACTAGGAAGTCAGAAAAGCTTAACATTTTCCAGCTCTCCTAACGCATTATATACAGGTGATTCATAATCTAACAAACTGTATTCTAGTAACTAATTAATACTTACTTTATCATAATTTTTAAGATTCACTAGAGAAGGATGTGGAGGACAGTCCCCCCACCCTCCCAAACAAACTTACATATGAACAGAAGCTGGACTATCATCTCTCTGGAAGGTTCCTTCACTTCCAATGGTCTCTCTGCGTCTTCCTGCTCTATCTTTGTACTTTGGATTCTTCACTGCTTTGTTGTCTTCATACTCTGTGTTCTTCATAAGCAGATTAAATTCCATCAAGACAAAGAAAGCAGGCTTTAAATTCTTTACTTTTGATAACTTCACTGCTTCCCTCCAAACTTAAGGCAGCTTCAGCCTATTTTGTTAATTCTAAATCTTACAACAAAAACCTACAGTTCTCATTTAGTAGTTTCTTACCTTACAGCCATACCTTGCAAGGTATGGTACTGCCATCATCACATAATGTAATATTGCCAAATTCATTAATTTCACAGAGGCTGTAAATAAATTAACAGATTCTCATGAATCTCTACTTGGTATAAGGAATCAATCTCTCCATATTAAGCAGAAAACCATATGGACATGCCACTGGCTTTTTCTTTAAACATTTAGCCTGTTCCTCAGCAACTATTTCTTCAGAATAGATGACAGAACTAAGCATGTATATAGGTTCCGTATCAATACTATTTTGGTAGCTGAAGAATTTGACAGAAACGACAGCATTCTTTTTCCTACATGAATACTTACTACGAGTGCTAGATGTAATCCCATAGTCAAAATAATATCTGAAACAGAAGTAACTTGAATACTTATATACTATATTGCCTGTACATTCATGTTGGCATACTTCTATGGCAAAGCAGACTTAAAACAAAAACTTTAAAAAATTTCCCTCTTCCTTCCATCATTTTTTCAGTTGCTCATTATTCTTCCTTTCCAAATAAAAGATAGCACTGCAATTTAGTGCAAAGTTAATTTGCAGAAATAAAAATAGAAATGTCTTAAGAAATCATAACCTCAAAAGGATGAGGAATCTTGTACACACTGGAACGGATCTTCTGGTTAATATTCAAGTACCATTGCCTCCAAGCTTAAGATTGATGAATACCTATGAGTAAGAACTCAAGCAAAGGAGGCAGGAGCCCTGCACAGATGAGGAAGGAGCTTCAAGAAAAACTCAAAGGGAAGAAGGAAGTTTACAGAATGTGGAAAAAGGGACTGGCCACTTGGGAGGAATACAGGAATGTTGTCAGAGCACACAAGGATGCAACAAGGAAGGCTAAGGCCCACTTGGAACTGAATCTGGCAAGACAATAGGAAGGGCTTCTTCAGGTACATCAGTAGCAAAAGGAAGACTAGGGAAAATGTGGGCCCCCTGCTGAATGAGGCGGGTGCCCTGGTGATGGAGGATACTGAGAAGGTGAAGTTACTGAATGCCGCCTTTGCTTCAGTCTTCACTGCTAAGGCCAGCCCTCAGGATTCCCAGACCCTGGAGATAAGAGAGAAAGTCTGGAAAAGGAAAGACTTTCCCTTGGTCAAAGAGGATTGGGTGAGAGATCATTTAGGCAAACTGGGCACCCACAAATCCACGGGCCCCGATGGGATGCACCTACGAGTGCTGAGGGAGATGGCAGATGTTATTGCCAAGCAACTCTGCAACATCTTTGAAAGGTCATGGAGAACAGAAGAGGTACCTGAGGACTGGAGGAAAGCCAGTGTCACTCCAATCTTCAAAATGGGCAAGAAGGAAGACCCAGGAAACTACAGGCCAGTCAGTCTCATCTCTATCCCTGGAAAGCTGATGGAACCGCTCATACTGGATCTCAGCTCTAAGCATGTGGAGGAAAAGGCAGCTATCAGGAGTAGTCAACATGTATTCACCAAGGGGAAAACCTGCTTGACCAATCTGATAGCCTTCTATGATGGCATGACTGGCTGGGTAGATGAGGGGAGAGCAGCGGACGTTGTCTACCTCGACTTCAGCAAGGCTTCTGACACTGTCTCCAACAACATCCTCGCAGGTAAACTTAGGATGTGTGGGTTAGATGAGTGGACAGTGAGGTGGATTGAGAACTGGCTGAATGGCAGAGCTCAGCAGGTTGTGGTGGATCAGTGGTGCAGAGTCTGGTTGGAGGCCTGTGACTAACGGTGTTCCCCAGGGGTTGGTGCTGGGTCCAGCCCTGTTAACCACATACATCAACAACCTGGATGAAGGGACAGAGCGTATCCTCGGCAAGTTTGCTGATGATACAAAGCTGGGAGGAGCAGCTGACTCACCAGAAGGCTGTGCCGCTATTCAGCATGACCTGGACAGGCTGGAGAGTTGGGCCGAAAGGAACCTGATGAAGCTCAGTAAGTACAAGCGTAGGGTCCTGCACCTCGGGAGGCATAACCCCATGCACCTGTACAGGTTGGGGGTTGACCTGCTGGAGAGCAGCTCTGCAGAGAAGGACCTGGGAGTGCTGGTGCACAACAGGCTCACCATGAGCCAGCAGTGTGCCCTTGCGGCCAGGAAGGCCAATGGCATCCTGGGATGCATTAAGACAAGTGTGGGCAGCAGGTCAAGGGAGGTGATCCCCCCCTCTGCTCTGCCCTGGGGAGGCCGCATCTGGAGTACTGTGTCCAGTTTTGGGCTCCCCAGTTCAAGAGAGATAGGGAGCTACTGGAGAGAGTCCAGCAGAGGGCAACAAAGATGATGAGGGGACTGTAGCATCTCTCTTATGAGGAAAGGCTGAGAGACCTGGGTCTGTTCAGCCTGTAGAAGAGAAGACTGAGAGGGGATCTCAACAATGCTTATCAATTTGATACCTAAAGGGCGGGTGTCAAGAGGATGGGCCCAGACTCTTTTCGGTAGTGCCCAGTGGCAGGACAAGGGGCAACGGGCACAAACTGCAACACAGGCAGTTCCTCCTGGACATGAAGAAAAACTTCTTTACTGTGAGGGTGCCAGAGCACTGGAACAGGCTGCCCAGAGAGGCTGTGGAGTCTCCTTCTCTGGAGATATTCAAAACCCGCCTGGACATGTTCCTGTGCAACCTGCTCTAGGGGCACCTGCTTTAGCAGGGGGTTTGGACTAGATGGTCTCCAGAGGTCCCTTCCAACACCTACCATTCTATGATTCTTTTCCTAAACTTTTAAACAGAACTTTCATGCCCTGTTATGATCACCTCTCTCTGTAGAGGTTTGTAAATAATTATTATTTAGTGTACAAAAGACAAGCTTGAGTTAAACTACTGGGCTCAAGTTTGAGTGCATTTGAAAACTTCCCTTATGCAATGAAGTCTACGGCTTAAAATAATAATCACAAAGTAGATGTAGACTTCAAGCACTTAATCAACTTCTACTGTAAACTCACCTGTAAACCATATTTTACCCGTATTTGTTTTAATGCTTTTCTTCTGACTAACTCTCTCTCTTCTTTGCTAAGTGCTGGGCAAACTAAAAGGAAGAACACAGGATTGAATTTCTAACTAATAATGTAACAATGTTTTGAAGCACAAGACAACTCTGAGAATTTTTGTTCTAACATTCACATAGACACACATACTAAGAAGAAAATACATCATCGTGTATTGTAGAACTATTCTCAGCTGACAAGAAAATTGTAAGAAAAATTAAGTAATTATTGTGTTTAAAGTAAAGAGCCATAATAAAAAACACATCCTGTGATAAGATGACTAACCAGAAGATTCCTTTTTCCTGTCTAGGCGGAGATGTGCTCTGACTTGTCCTGGTTCACATCCATCGCAAGTATCACTGCCAGGATGTATATGAAAAGAAAGCACAGTTTCACCAATCTTCACTTCATCTCCATGCTCCAAGATGTAGGGATCACATTTTGTTTTAGGCTACAGCAAAAGAAAGTTTTGGCAACCATGTTAATTAGTTACTAATGAAGGGCATGAACTCTTTTTCATTAATACTGCTCATAATTTAGTAATTCAGTTGGGTCTCACAAACGCAGGCAAGTATTTAACTACAGTGGGTATTTCACCCTAGCAAATGCAACCATAGTAGATTTTTCGTAAAATAAACTAAACATTAAGTATTTTATGTGGCCCTAAAACCAGAAGGGAACCAATGTAGAGACTAATGTATGAAAGAAGCCATACAATGATGTTGTTAGTGATTTGCCATAACATATTTAAAAAACCCACATAGCTACAGTTTTCTGCAACCTACACAGCATTGTAACACAGATACTCACCTGGAGAATCTGATTGCCATTAACAACTGTTCCATTCTGACTGCCTTGATCCACAAGAACATAGTTTTGCAAATCTTGGTCAAAATATACTTCTGCATGGAACTGATAAATAGAAACCTAAGTGAAGTATTCTTATTAAGCAAATATTTCACAATTTATATGCTATTTAAAGTAAGTTTTTGGAATATATTTTAAGACCTTTTAAATGAGTGGCTTTGGTACTCTTAAGTTAATAGAGTATTCCACACCTTATGATTTCATCCATGTGAAATGTAAATGAATGGACCACAACAGCATGAGCTAAAGTACACTATTAATAATATAACTATTTTGACCACAAACTGATTTGGTACTGAAGAAGTATATACTTTCAATGTGGCAATTATGCTTCGCTTAAAGGACTGCAAGATTCAGCAATATAGCATTTTTAACTGCTCTTATAAATAAAAGGCTTTTTTCTTGTAAGATATGTTACAGCACACAATTTTTCAGTTATAAAAGAATTTGATCTCATTCTACTGCTTCAGGTTACTTGGTGTTTCCTATCTGAGATAGCTCCCTAAATGCCACGTTTTGTAAATTTCACATAATTCACCTTCAGCTTCATCTCAATGCCCAGGACACAGTGACTAGCCATCATTTGCTGCTCCTGTTATATCCTTTCTGATATTGAAACTAACAATCTTATTTTTTTCGTTGTTTTGTTCTTGCAATTTTATATAGGTATTGCTCCCAAGCCCACACAGAACACAGCTCCTGTCCAAACTCACAAAGATAGACACTACCTCCAAAAATGGCCACTGAGCAAACCAAAATGTCAACTTCTGCAGCCTACTAGGACTCCCAGTAAAACCCAGAAGTCTAAAAAAGTGTCAGTTTCAAATCTGACAAGCAAAGATCTCTTTTGCTATACTGGAGAAAAAAACCCAAGAGTCAATCTGGGAAGAAAGTGTTCATTTAAAACCAATTCTCTTCTTATCTTTGAGCAATAGAGGTTGCTACACTCAGTAGTAAAAAAATATCAAAATATTTTGCAGATTGGCTAACATTTACAACAGGAATAGTCTCATAATAAGTGGAGACTGACTAGCTTATTCAATAGACAATCCGATTTCTACCTCTGTTTTAGTCAATAGGATGAACCCAAATGTCTAAAGATGCTAGATCTAGGGTGTAGCACAGTTTTTTAAAATCTTACTTCGCACTCAAGAAAAGCAAATGTCAAAGTAGTCCACAGCTATTAACTATGAATAGTGAGGAAAACAAACTGGTAGTTATCTTTTTGTTTCTACAGATATGTCATTTATCTTCCTGCCTTTGACTCCTTGTCTGCAAAGTGAAATAACTTCTTACATAAACAGTCAGGTATCTGTAATGGTGACATTACAGAAAAATAAAAGCCTTTTGGTTTCTTTATGTGCCCAATTTCATGTACATGCCTGAAAAAGTAATTAATAGCAGGGAAAGATTTGCTCTGGAAATTCTTCAGTATGAAATAAGGTACATGGCTGATTAATCAGAACTATCATCTGGAAGAGATATAGTACATCACATTTCCAATACCTGTATTTGCACATGTTTTTATAAAATTTTTTTTTCCATTGGATGACATGTCTTTGTCAATCTACATTTTCTTTTATTAAGAATGCTGTATTTATAGTCTGTGTTGAAGCAGTTAACAAAACAGAGCACATCATTTATCTTTAACTTGTCTTAACCAGAAGAAAAATTTTCCATTACAATCTGTCACTGAAAGAAATTCTGATCAATTTTCAAACTCCCTGTACATCACTTACATATTTATACAGTGGCCTTGAAAAACAAAATAAAACCTGTTGCTCTAAGCTCAACTGCAAGGATTGCATTACTTTGTGACAAAGTTCTAACTAGTTGACATCAACATTTTGTATATCATTACTACTTAACAGAGTAATTAAAGCTTTCCTCAAATTCAATAACTAAGAAATTCAAGATTCAAAGTATCATTTTTTACTGTGCATTACACTGTAATTAGTAAAACGCCAATTTAAAAAATATGTAGCTTTTCTAGATTTTGAAATCACACTGTTGCTAATTTTAAATTCCCATTCAGTAAAATACCATATGTTTTCCTTTTCCTAACTTCAAATGTGGCTACACCCACATCTCATTTTAAAAGTTCTTCAAAAAGATTAACATAAGATTTTGCAAAATTTAAAGCCATAAAATCTAAACCTTCATTCACACACTGATCTACCCTTCATCTAACAGAAACAAGAGTTACCTTACTGACTCCAACTTCAGGAATTTGAAGTGTGTGTCCAACATCTTTCTCTCTGGAAAAGCAAGTTGATATATAAATCACAACAAGTAGAAATAGGTCTAATAAGTGGCTTACGAAAGGTGTTTCAGTTGAACCTTAATACCCCGTTTCTCTTCTGAGCTAGTAGGGAGCTTTGCAGATGTAAAACACTGTGTTGCTATATGCACAATGCAAAGACTTGCTTCAAGTTCCTTTTTCCATCTATAAACTACAGACAGTAAGGCAATGAATATACGTTAAAGCTGTACTGTTAAATTTTTATCTATAAACCTGACATTTCTATCTGAACTTTTATACTCATACAAGGCCTGTAAATAATAGTCAGAATTCTGGTCCTTCAGGCTCTTCAGTGCATCTTGGCATCAGTCTTCAATGCCGAAGTTGAATTCTTGGTAGCATTTGGCAGGTAACACAAGCAATGAAAGAGTGATCTACATATGTATTTTTTTTTTTGGTCAAAAACACTGCAGCAGGAGGAAGGGATTTGTGTATTACTTTCTTATTCTAGGGGATGAAGAAGCAATGCAGCTAGGAAAGGACCTATATGCAGATTGCAAGCAGAACTGTCACGTTAATTTTCACATAAATGTATGTAGAAAACTCCAGCTGTAAGAACAAATCAAAACACATCTATCAGCATTAAAGCAGCTGAAAAGGGGTGAGGTTTTCAGTATGCACAGAAGAAAGCATTCATTCATCATCCAAAAAACACAAACCAGATTTTTTTTTTAATATTAGAACTGGAAGAATGCATACAGGCTAGCTAGCACAAAACTCAACTTATTATTTAAACATGATCAACCAATCCTACTGGAATTTGAATGTGTGAGGAATTCCAGGACATGCTTCCTTATGATCCTCTATTTCTGAACTGTGTTCTTCCACTTCTGAAAAGGTTACCTTAGTGGCCCAGGAAAAAAGTTCACTTACTTTCTAGAAAACAACAGTTTTCAAAGAATGATGTGCAGCTGTGCTGCCATTAGGACTCAGACAGAAGATCAAATTATGACTAACAAATTTTCATGACTGCTGAGCTACATTAACTGCGTATGCTGTTATCTCAGCAAGCATGACGTTATGTGACATGACTTAAATTTCTTACTGCAGCCTAACTCAGAGTACCTCACAACTGCTGCATGCTAGGACAACAAACATGAAGAGTAGGGACAAACAATCCGGAGTTGCTTCCACAGCTTTCAAAGTGAGTTACAGTTTCATGTATATAAAAACTATATATATATAAAACAAATTCCACTCAGTTTTACCTTCCAATTGTAGCAGGTTTCACAGCTGTGATAATATAAAGTGATCCAGTCTGTAGAACTGGTGATCTTATTACAATTACTCTGATACAAGGAGGCCAGATCTTTTCTTCATCTATAATTTTAAAAAAACACAACAAACCCCTGTTACTATCAACAAATTACAGTTTTACCCCTGCACTCCATAGCTTTCAAGCAACTGATAGATATTCAGCCACTATCTGGCTGAATCTTGTGCAACATTAAGAAAAAGAAATGTATAAGCACATCTGAGAGAAAACTTTGATGAGACTACTGTTTCAAAGGCTTTCGGACTGCACACTAAAGTATTAAAAATGTTTTCCTAATTCTGGTTATTTATATGTGCACAACTTTGGTTGCAGCAATAAAATACAAATACATTCACAGAATTTACTAGCATATTATAAATTTATGGGCCATTAGTCATAACAGATTAGAATACAATTTTGAGAAAAGGCAGCACCTTTTTGCTCACCACATCACAAACCTAATGCATATAGAACTTTATATTTGGTAATTTCTATGTCAAATGTATTTTTACTAGTTTTTACTCCTATTAGCACTATACACCAATATAGATAAGAAAAAAATAATAGATGAGCCTACAACTGCATATGCTTTTTTGCCTCAGTATCTGTTAAGTAATTATATTCTAATAGCATATGAATTCTGTTCTTGAATGTACCTTTGCAGAAACAGTCTCCAATAGTCTTGGCTAGATTAGACGTGGTAAGATGGGAAGACACTAGCTCAAAAGGTACTAGTAGGAGAGAAACTGTCTCCAGATTTTATTACTCTAGCATTACTGCAGAATTATTAGAAAATAGTAAGGAGATTTAATCTGAAAGCCTGATGGTAGCAAGCACAGTTTCAATGGCATTAATCAACTGGGAGCAGGGCACAGCCTGCAGTACAGACTTCTATAGGTTGTATTCCATTCTGTGATTTGGAATATGCTTTGCATAGACACAGTTCCCATTGTTCGCATTAAGCTTTTCAGAGGTTACTTTTTTTTTGGTGCAAAAGACCATTCAGTCCTTGAGGACATCTTAAGCACCTAGGAAAACACCTTCTTGGGTACAAAACAGTATACAGGTTTCCTCTCTATACCCATTTCTAACATGTTGCCACTGGAATACACACAAAATAGGATTTCAGATAGTACTGAGTACTCCATGTTCATCTTTTTTACCACAGTGGACTCATCTTACACTGAATTATACATGATCGTTTATGAACAGTATCAGAAATATTATACATTAATTGAAGAGAGTCAAAACACAGAATTACTGAGTTATGTACTAGAACTTCTATTTTAGCAACAGACTTTCTTTTCTCCTGTTGTTATCCTGATCTAAACAAATCTTATTCTACCACCGAGGTTTCTACACAAGCACAGGACATTATACACCTAAACAGCTGTTACAAAACCACCACTACTTACTTCTGGCTACTGTGCAAGTAAAGAGAAAGAAACAAGTACTGGTAACATATAGCACTTTTTAATTCAAAGTAATCTCAAGTCACATGCCTTTTTTTTTTTTTTACTTATCCAAACTGTTCTCTTGTAGTTTGTTCTTAATGGGCTCCTGGAAAAATACAGTAATACACATAAAAGCCACAATAATTCACCTTCGTTTTCTGAGTCTTCTGAATCAGCAGTTTCTTCACTTGTTACATCATCCCCACTGCTGTAGGCTTCGCACTCAGAATCCGTAATTTCACCTTCTTCTGGCTCACTCTCAGTGTCTGCTGTTCTACTGTCATCTGTATATGCTGCAGTATCTGGTGTACTTTTGCGTGAATATGAATTTATACTGTCCGTAGAAACTGATTCTTTGGCTGTTAGACTGTTTCCTGGTTTTGTGTCCATTTTAGTCTTCTTTCTTATATTTGGAGACTCGTCTTCTTCAGTAGAACTTACTTGCTCAGTAGTGGAAAAGCAATTCAGGCTGCTAGATGATTTCTGCTCTTCTATGTCCAAATCCTGGAGGGGAGTTATAGAATGTTACATTCTTTACAGATTGAGTTATTCTAAAGTCTGCTATCAGCCTGGAAGTATAAATTCTTCACTGGGAAGAATTATTTTTACAACTATTAAGAAATGTTTATATTTCCAGAAAGTTTTGCACATGCAGTCAACAGAACATTTCAGTAGAAACACTTTCACATCCTATTAGACATGACTGAGACCATCTTCTACTTGGGAAAGTGTGACTGTACTCCTCTTCTAAACTTCACTTATTCCTTCCTCTTTTTCTCACACAAAACTTAAGATCTTTGTCCTCACTTTCAAACTTGTACAACAGCATCTTGAATATTTTCCAGTTTTGCTTTTATGACACTTACTTCTGTCCCTCTCTTACTCAATTCTTGCAACTTGTTTAAAAGTTCTTCAATTGATCTTCATCATATCTTCCTTCTGTATTTGTCTTCTCATTTTTTTCCACACTGGTCCAGAATATCTGGAATGCCTACCCATGCTTGCCTAATGACCTGTTCTTCCTCCTTTCAAAATTGCAACTTTAACATAGCCTTTCAACAAAATACTGTAGAGAACTTAAGTTTAATTTATGCTATGTGGAACAGTTCTACTGAGAATCAATTTTCTACTGCAACAAATTTCTCCACTGAATACCAGACAGATTAGATCATTGCAGGTTCTTCCATTGCCACGTGATTTCATCAGCAGAAAAAACATCATCAACATTTTTTAACTGAGAAATTTTAAATTTCATATTCATTTTGCCAGAGTACCTTGAAAATGTAATTCTCAATCCAGTAGCACTAATCACCATCTTACAAGAAAAAAAAAGCCACAAATGGCTTTAAAAGATAAGTTTAAAAAATGCCACATTTTAAGTTACTTGCCATCTTGATTTCAGAAACTAATGCATTCAATTGCCCCAAGTTGTACCAAGTATTGCCACACAGAAGTTAACAAACATCTTTGACTTTTTTCGGTAAGTTTTCGTAACAAGCATTTTACATTGAAAGATACCTGAATTAATGTGAATGTTAATGTCATGAAAATTCAAGCACTTTCACTGTTCAGAATTGTAAAACCTCGTCAGTGGCATAGCTGTAAGACAAACACAAGAATGCCCAGCAGTTAAGCTGCCAGATAGGACTTTACAGTGTATTTCTGAAACACTTTCAACATGACAGAAGATTCCCAGGAAAAATCATCACATTTTAAAAGATCATGTGCTGTAACTGAAGGTTTGTTTAGGGTTTCTCTATAACACAGTAGTCCCCCTCCCTGAATCCTCTAAGCATGGGAACTACGAAGGAACAGGATCACAAGGTCACTTGCCTAATGTTGTTTATTTTAAATAAGAGACATAGTAATCCTGCCAAAAGAAAGACTACACAGTTCATACATGGCAGACACATTAATTCCATTAGAAATGTTTTTGGCAAATCTGGTTTTTGCTTTCATGAATTAATTTTTCCAGTGTGTGTCTGTATTTATGTTTGGTATGGATATCAGATTGATAACTGACACACCAAGGTGCTCTGCAATCCTAAATGTATTTCTTCTCATGATACTGTGAGCTACCAGTTTTACTTATCTAATCTGAAAACAGAGAAACTAAATGGTCTGCTCAAATGACAACTGAGACAAAGCAACACAGGACTGTGATGCACTGATGTATAGTGCTCCAACCACACAGCTCTTTCTCCACAGTGAATCTAGTGATGCTAATTTTTGGCATTACTTCAGACATTCTAAATTAGAAAATAAATATATGCTGTTTCATAGCCTGGATACTATAGAGTAGACTCTGTTCTGGGTTGAAAACAAGAATTTTAAAACACACTTACAGACAGACCAAGGATTCAGTGCATACGTTCTGCCAGTATGACCATTAATCCCGTTCTCAGCAGTTTCTGTATTTTTTTCCACTATTACTACAATCAACTGCTAAGAAACAACTAAATAATTCTGTTAAGTACTGATAAAAATGTAAACTCTGTATTTAGAAATCCTTGTACAAAATTGAGGATTTTAAAACTGCATTCCTAAAGAATATGGATTTTGAGCACTTTATGATTTCACAGACCTGTATTAAAATACACATCTTGACGATGTCTAAACATTAAGCCTGGGGATGCCAACATATTCTTCAAGCATTTTAGGAGGTCTCTACTTATGCTGAAGAAATCCTTTTCAATTATGAACACAGAAGATATGTAGCACATACAGAAGTGTAACTATGCAAACAACACTTAATACCTTGCCTCCATATAACCACTGCTTAAAAAACAGGAACTGGCAGTAAACAGAATATTCAGTAACTATTATCCTGAATGACCTAACAAATACTAGCAATACACTTCATTTCTCACTGGCAGGATATTTAACTCTTCATCCCAAGCTCATTATACAACACACAAAGTATGCAAGTAGTGCTCATTATAACCATGTTTGTTACACCATGGTATTAGGCACACATGTTCCTTTGAGTGTTGCTTTGCCTAATACATCTAGTCAATAGACTTACCCAAACAGTCGTATGTTGGGTATGATTCAGTTTTGAAAAACTTTTCATTTACTGGGTATCACCACATCATCTCTGGCTTTTCTCTCACTAAGCATGAGCAAAGTTGAAAGGTGAGATGAATCTGATCCATAATAAACTATTGCCTAAGTGCAGGATTGACTCGGTTCATATTTCTGCATCCCTAACAGACAGCCAAAGGTGCAAGTGAAATCAGGATTTTTATGTATCTCATCAGGAGTGATCTTCCAAGAATAACAAATCACATTTGTGTGACTGGAATTGACGGTTTTGCTTTACAAAGAATACGTCACAAACTACTGATGACAATGACATTCTGAAGCATAGATTGGCCTCCTAACATGACTATAGTCACTGAGGTGTTTTTAATGAAAAATTTAAAATATTTTAAGCATTTAACTATACTTTTTGCTTTACTGTGACAGAGCGAGACATTTTGTCTTTCAAAACTTCACATTTTTCTGTATTATGCCTGAGTGACATGCCTGACCGTTCATGCAATTCTTCAGCACACCTACAAATTAGAACTTCAAAAATTATTGTGAGCATACTGTATTGTTTTCTAAATCAATTTATTTTATACAAAACATACGAATATGTACAAATACAACTTTTCAGAAATGTGTGGTCTGTTGCTTCTTGGTTTGCTGGAAGTTCAGTAGGTGACTTAATGGAATGATGGGTACTCAACTCCCTCATCTGAAGGGCTGAATATTACATCTTTAGCACTGACTCTCTCAATTTGAAATATTAATCTGAAATTCAGTATTTTTCTAAAGAAACATTTTCAAACAGTTTAAAATAGCTTTTTCACTCAGATGACTAAGTTTTCACTTGCTAGCACCGTTTCACAAGTACTTCTGTTACTATCTTCCATTCTACCCAATACTTAAATGCCCAATGCAAAAAAAATCCAACTAAAACCAGAAAAAGAGCACAGCTCTTCCTATATTATAAAGAAGCCATTGTACACACCAGTGGACAGCTCTGAAATACAGTAAACACAAATTTGGCTTACTGAAAGAATCATAGAAAACCAGGTCGGAAGGGACCTCAAGGATCATTCTGGTCCAACCTTTCTTGGCAAAAGCACGGTCTCGACAAGATGGCCCAGCACCCCATCCAGCTGAATCTTAAAAGTGTCCAATGTTGGGGAATGCACCACTTCCTGGGGAGATTATTCCAACGGCTGATTGTCCTCATTGTGAAAAATTGTCCTCTTGTGTTCAACTGGAATCTCCCAAGCAGTAACTCATACCCATTACCCCTTGTCTTTTCCACTGACTCCTTGTAAAAAGGGAACCCCCATTCTCTTTGTAGCCACCTTTTATGTACTGGAACATGGTGATGAGGTGTCCTCTAAGCCTTCTTTTCTTAAAGCTGATCAAACCCAGTTCTCTCAGCCTTTCCTCATGTGTCAGGCTTCCCCATCCTTTGATCGTCTTTGTGGCCCTTCTCTGGACCCTCTCCAGCCTGTCCATGTCTTTTTTTGTATAGTGGGGACCAAAACCGAACACAGTATTCCAGGTATGGCCTGAGAAGCACTTAGACTGGGATAATGACTTCTTTGCCTCTGCTGGTGATGCCCGTGTTGATGCAGCCCAGCATCCTGTTGGCTTTCTTTGCCACTGCAGCGCACTGTTCACTCATATTGACCTTGTTGCCCACCTGGACCCCTAGGTACCTTTCCACAGGACTGCTCTCCAACCAGGTAGATCCCAGCCTGTACTGTACTCCTGCATTATATTTTCCCAGGTGCAAGACCTTACACTCATTCTTGTTGAACTTCATAATGTTCTTGTCAGCCTGCTCTTCCAGCATATCCACGTCTTCCTGAAGGGTGGCTCTCCCTTCCACTTCCCCACTCAGTTTGGTATCATCAGGGTACACTTGATTCCATCATCCAAAACACTTATGAAGATATTAAATAGTGTTGGGCTCAATACCAGTCCCTGGGGGACTCCACTTGTAACAAGTTGTTGTTTGAAAAAGAGCTATCTACCACCACCCTCTGGGTGCAGCCTGTCAGCCAGTTCCCCACCCACTGAACAAACCCCTTGTCTAGACTGTAAAGCGTCAGTTTCTCTAGAAGGCTGTGAAGAACCATATCAAAAGCCTTGGAGAAATCAAGGTACTCGGCGTCCACCACTTGCCTCACATCAACCAAGAAGGTTACTTCATCGTAGAAGGCGATCAGGTTCGTCAAGTATGATTTGCCCTTGGTGAATCTGTGCTGGCTTTTCCCAATCACATGCTTCATTTGACTTAGGACAGCCCCCAGGAAGATTCGCTCCACAACTTCCCTGGGGATTGAAGTAAAACCAATGGGCCTATAACCTTCTGAAACCTCCTTTAAGCCCTTTTTGTACATGGGGGAGACATTAGTCTTCTTCCAGTCTTCTGGGACGTCCCCTGATATCCATGACTTTTCAAAAGATTATACAGAGCAGCCTTGCAATTACATCAGCCAGCTCTAACACACTTCGGGTGGATGATGTCTGGGCCCACTGGTTTGCAGGGGTCAAGCTCCTGTAATAGTTTGCATACCAACTCTTCCTTCACTGATGGCAGGTCTGTTTGCATTGACCAAAATTTTTTTGTTCCAAAGGGCCCAACAGTGCTGGTAAAGACAGAGGCGAGGAAAGTGTCGACAACCTCTGCCTTTTCATCAGTGTTGGTGACTAATTCACCTCTTCTGTTTAAAAGCAGGTCAGTATTTTCCTTCTGTTTCTGTTGTTTATGTACCTGAAGAATCTTGTCTCGTAGTTTTTGACATCTCTGGCCAATTTCAATTCAAGTCGAGCTTTTACTTTTCTAATTGCATGCCCTGGCAGTGCCCCTGTAGTTCTCAACAGGTATTTGTCCACTTTTCCATCTCTGGTACGCTTTCCTTTTGGTTTTGAGCAGACTCAGAAGCTCGCAGTTAAGCCAAGGGGGTCTCTTGCAGGGGATGAAATGTTTTTGTGCTTCTCCCAGAACTCACTAGCGCCTTTATCCTCCATGGAAGCTTCCCACAGAATCCCTCCCAACTAAGCTCTGTTTGAACTGAAGTTTGCTCTTCCAACATCCAAAACCTTTGTCTTAGTACTAACCTTCAGTGTGCTCAGCAGGATCCCAAACNAGGGGATGAAATGTTTTTGTGCTTCTCCCAGAACTCACTAGCGCCTTTATCCTCCATGGAAGCTTCCCACAGAATCCCTCCCAACTAAGCTCTGTTTGAACTGAAGTTTGCTCTTCCAACATCCAAAACCTTTGTCTTAGTACTAACCTTCAGTGTGCTCAGCAGGATCCCAAACTTCACAATATTGTGAGCACTGCAGCCAAGGCTATCACTAACCAAGATAGTACAAAGCTGGTTTTCTTGGATGTGTAGTTTGTTTAGTCAAGACACTCTACATTAACACAGTAATGCTAAATATGTCTCTTCCCAAATATTACAGAATGCCATCAAAGTTTCCTTCAGATGTTTTACTTATACAGTGTTTCAAACATATTTCAAAGCTACTTTGTAGATGAACTGATTTTGATCAAATAGCTTCAAAAAACCCCCACTCCTTTAGGAAAACAGGTATCTAAACATCAACTACTAGGTATTATTTTTCCTTTAATAGAAATATCAAGGTTAAAGGTAAACATCCACAGACTAACGTGTTTGGTGTCTCAACTCTACCTTCACCAGAAGCTGCCAATCCAAAAGAAGAAATCTTCAGATTAGCCATGGTTTCTGTCAACTGACGTACCTAAAGATGGGACGAATATCAGCAAAAAGTAAACTACATGTGATAAAAAGAAACCACTGCTTCAAGAATTCTATGGGAAATACTACTACAAAAGCCTTGTCTCTCCTACAGAAGTAGCTAGGATGTGTCTGTAACGGAAAAGAATATGGCAGACGTTAATTTTGAGCTCCATGCTGAAATAAAATTTATTACACAGTAGTTTAAGAATAAACTATAAAAATAATTTCTGGAAAAAACAGCATATATCAGACCCTGCATATAAATTTTGCTACGAATCTCTAACAGCCCTAATCGAGCAAGTAGAACTACATGATCACTATTGCAGAGTGTCTACTCTCCAACCTATATGGAAGCACTGCATCTAGATACTGGGCCAAGGATCACGTTATCATTTACATCACCTTCTGATTGGCTTTTTAACTTTTGCAAATTCACGTATTTAAAGTTTTTTCTTGTACAGGAGGTAATATGGTATTTCTTGTCCCACTTGGGTTTTTTGTCCTACCATACAAAAAGATACCAGAATGGAACTACACACCTGAAACTTCCAAAGTATTCCACTGATCCTTTTATGTGAGCTGCACAAAGGCTATCAAATACTTTATCCTGGCAAATAAACCATCTATTAAAATCATGCAGGTGGGCAGCATGCTTAGCTTCACAAGCCAAAAGAAAGCTATTTCTAATATAGAAGTTTGGTGACTGAAAAGAAAGAATATTTCTTTAAAAAGTTCTTGTATAAATGAAGAACATTCCTCAGGAAATACTAAGCATGTGAGTTCCCCTCAACTGTTTTTTTGCAATTAGAAATACATTCATTTTAGTTGATGGTCACTAGTATTTCCTTGTTTGGTAATTCAGCTTGTTTAAAATAAAATTATATTTTAACAGATTAATTTTATTATTTAGATTCTCAGATTTATATTGCTTTTTCAAGAACGCTGCAATATTCATGAATACACTTGTTGTTTCTGTAGTGTTAAACATCCCAACTTACTACTTATAAAAATGGGTATTATATGTAAGATACCTGAGCACATAAAATTCTTCACAATAGCCACAAACTAAACCACAACTAAAAACCCCACCATGACCAGAAACAGAAAGTTAAGAGATTGAGAGAGTTATGACCTTTTTAGATTCAAAAGATATTAACTTTTGCTTAAAGTCATTCAAAAATCACACACAATTTTTGTAAAAACTACACAGCTACCAATACCGTCTATGTAGAAATAATTGCTGTGACAATCTATCCGTGCAGCTGCTAAATTTCCTTACTTCTTGTATTTCGTACTTTTAAGTAATACTGAATATCTATCAACACATGTTTACATTTAATCCTTTAACTGAAAAAGGGAGAAAAAAGTTTAACAAGTGTATTTGAGGTTCTATAACTACTGCTNGTAACTACTGCTCACTGTCCTCCCCCATTTCACATGCGTATTCTTAGAAACCACCTTGTCTTCATCCAGGAATAATGTTCATGGGTTGTACTACATACTACTAGAATTAGACCCTGGTATTGTTTTGTTTACCACTATTAGTGGTCCACAGACCAGGCAATAAACCAAACCATTCTGCTTCTTGTACTGGCTGTAGAAAAAGAAAGTCAAGTAAAACCTACTTTGGTCAAGAAATTACGTAATGTTTGGAAGCATTTTTCTTGCTAGCAGCACAATTTAATAATTAATACTCTTGGGAACAGCAATAATGAAGAACTAATTTTCAAAATAATTGTCACAACTTTAATAATTTAATGAATATTCAGGGACAGGTTTTATTTTAACTGTTCGGGTTTTTTTCAAGAGTGGAAGAGAGAATGGAAGGAAAAGGAAGGCTAGGTCTAAGTGTGTAGGAAACCATTTCAACAGACAACACTTCAACTTCACGGTTCTACTTAAAAACAGATGGGTTTTGTTTTGTTTTAGGATGTAAATACAATAACTAGCATGAACTAATTAATGCCTTTACCAATACCAGACTAAACTGAACAACAATAATATTACCAAGAAATACAAGGCATCTATGAACCGGATTGTGTAGCTTATAAATTATTTTTTCAGTTTTGTAACAGAAAAATCTATAATATTTTATTTTAATAAATCTTAATCTTTTATTCTAATGTAACTTTTTAAAAAACTAATGAACAAATTTCTTATATGATTAAGAACAACACAACAAGAAAAAAGCGTTTTAACTCAGTTATGTGAAATATGACAGTAAGGTGCTTTGTTTTTTCTAAATCTGAAGTGCTTTACATAGAAGTGCACTGACAAAAAGGCATTCTTTTTCTTTTGAAGTTTAAAGAGGACAGTAACTGTTTTAAGTTTCACTTTGTATTCTCCCTTTTTTTAAGAAATTAGAAGAGGCCTTGATTCTTATCATGACACTAACGTTCACTCACTGTTCACAGATGCAAAGATCTGTGCACTGCAGGATATTTGTAAAATGTTTTTCCTGTTATCTTGTTGGTCAAACAAATTAATTAACAAATAAGGCAGAGTACTCAGTTCACTATCAATAAAACACATCAGAAAAAGTGGATGTTTACCTCCTACCTTGTGACTGTGCAAGCCTCACACAAAAGATTTGTTAACAAGACCATTTATATTAAAATATTTTATCAATATAAAATAAGCTAAAGACAAGTAGCTATTTCTAGTATAATCAGATGACAATCAGAAGCAGATTGTGACAGGATCCCAAAAAGTAATCAACATTATTTGTTAGGTCAGAGCTACATATGCCACAGAACTTTTACAAATACACTTGTTGATTTAGATCAATAGGTAACAGTTCAGCACAGAACTAAATTTAAAAGATTTATTAATTGCACTATATGATAAATGCTTATTCCTACAAGCTTTCCATGATGCCGTCCTGACACATGATGAACAAAGTTCTGTATTAACAATGCCTTTTGAGAGTAGCAAAATGCTAATTCGCAATTGCACACAGCACACCCAGAACTTGGATGATGGCAAAACTCCTAGCTTCAACTGCATTAGCTCCCCTCTCTGAAGTCTAAAGGATCATTATACTTAGTGTTGCTAAGTATCCACCTCAGGTTTTCAGAATGGAATGGTTCACATGAAGTTTTCTCAAAGAGTAGAAATTCCCACATTAGCCACAACCTATTTATAAAATCTGTAATCAATCAAGTACTCAATCAAGTACCACTATCCATGTAACCTACCTTCACCGGTTCTTAATGTAAAGAATTTCAATTTTCAAGTCTTTCAGAAGACCTCAATCCAGATACAAAATTTTTGAACTCTGTACTGATGCTACGTAATTATTATGTAAAGAGTACCTGTAAACTAACATAATTATTTCAGTTTTCAACATATCAGCTTGACTGAGGCCTACATAATGAAATTATGCAACTCAAAGTAATAGCTTTTAAAAATGCAAGCTAAGGAGCACTGCAAACTAAAGAAATCAATACATTCAATTAATAAAACAAATTTGATTCAACATCAATAATAGTGTTCATTAAAAAAACGCTTCTTGAGCTTCAATAGCTATGTTACAATAAAAATTCTGGTGTTTAGGAACGAGTAATGTTTTTCATGGCAGTCACTATGTATGTACTACATGGTATGCTTCCTCAGCAATTACAAAAACAACGGAAAGAAAGTCATGTTTTTCATAGCTTAAAATACAAGCTTATGTTAAGGGGCATTAAGACGTACAGCTTACCCACACGCTATGGACAATAAAAATGTATTGGCCAAATAAAATACCGATAGGACAGCATAATATGCAGAGAAATAGAACTTCACAGACATTTCATCAATCCCAAACGATGTTACAGATACAGTGAAATGTCAACAGAACGAGCTTTGGAACACAGAGTGACAGAGGTGGTGTGTGTGTGCATTTTCAAAGCCTTCAGTCATTTTTTGATTCATTGCATGAATTAAAAAAACCAAACAATGACAAAAAACCACAAGCCAAAATCCTAAACCCAAAACACTGAGGTTAACACTGAATTTCTGATGTAAGTCCAGTCCACGCAGCACCCTGAATTCATTACAGTGTGCTTGCTCATCAGAGAGCTTCGCTGACACTCGATTTTAAACATCTATACAGCTGTATTGTGATAAAATAACTTAGAAAAAGTGAGGGAATCCAAGTTTAAAGTTTCATCCTTAATCATTCACTGGGAAAATTATTTGAACACTAACTACATGTTAGCAATCTGCCGTATATAAAGATGTTTGAATCCTTCAGAAAATAAGAATACATCCTTTACATGAAACCAAACCCCACAACCCATAAATTACATCACGAAAAAAACGCCAAGTTTTAAATTTTCTATCTGTTGGTTTTAAAGTTACCTTATACTCATTTGCAGTTATCCGCTCCGGTTCTTTTCTCTTCTTTTTCCCTTTTTTATCCTTGGTATGCTGAGTACCAGAGGCTTGGTAAGACTGCAGATCCACTCGCGAATGAAACTGGTATCGACCACTTTCCACATCACAGTAGTAATAAATTCCAGTTGCTGGATCATAGTACAGTTGATTTTCCTTTATAAGAAACAAAGAACAATGTTATCATTACTTCAATAAATACATTGTTCAAAGACACACCCCGTTAATAAAGAACTGCATACTAAGTTTAAAAAAAAAACACCTCAAAATGTCCTAGAGAACTATAGTGACTTGACCCTGGCTGGCTACCAGGTGCCCACCCAGCCGTTCTCTCAGTCCCCCTCATCAACAGGATCAGGGCAAAAATAAGCTCATGGGGCCAGATTTGTCTTGGTGAAAATAAATTTAGTTTACTGTCAGTTAAAAAAGTGCTTTTAGGAAGATGAGAAAAAAAGACAAAACATTTCTCCCCACCCTTTTCTTCCCCAAGTTGTACTTTACTTCTTCATTCCCAACTCTTCTACCTCTCCTCCCCCTGCCCAAGCAGCACAGGCAGATAAGGAGTAGGGGGTTGCAGTCAGTTCATAACAGTTCCTCTCTGCTGCTCCTTCCTCCTCACACTTTTCCCCGGCCCAGCGTGGGTCCTTCCAATGGGTTGCAGTCCTTCAGGAACTGCTCTAGCATGGGTCCTCCACAGGCCACAGCTCCAGCCAGGGGAACCTGTTCTGGCATGGGCTTCCCACAGGCCACAGCTCCTTAAGACCTGCCTCACTGTGGGGTCCTGCACAGACTGCAGCACGGGTATCTGCTCCAGCGTAGTCCTATTCCATGGACTGCAGGGAACTGCCAGCTCCAGTGCTTGGAAAACCTCATCCCGCTCCTTCTGCTTTGTCTTTGGCATCTGCAGTGCTGTTTCTCATGCTCCCGCCCTCCACCACATACACGCTCCACTGTCCAGCGTTTTGCCCTTTCTTAAACATGCTTTCACACAGGCACCACCAGCTTCTCTGATGGGCTCAGCTGTGTCCTGCAGTTGAACTGGCTGTGTCCAGGCAGCCCCTGACCTCTTCTTACACAGGTCACCTCTGCAGCCCATGGCCCTACTACCAAAATCTGGCCAGTAAAGCAAACAGAGGAACATTTCCTGTAATTCTTAAAGTTACTGAACAAGAAAATATATTCTTTTGCGTAATTATATCATAAACTGTAATCTATAGCCCTAAACATTTATGTATCTAACTATGTCCAAAGCAAAATTGAGACTTTAAAAATTAAGTCCAGAAACTTCACTGAAAACAAAACAAGTAGTTTGGTGCACCACATGCACTTTTTTTTTTTTTTTGGAGTTGAATGTAATGCTGCAAACAAAACCTCTGTTTTCATCACAGTAGCTCCACCGGGATTTGTGACAGTGTATGTATCTATCTATATATGCATATACATATACCTCATAGGACAAAAAGAAAAACTCAAAAGCTCTGTTACAAAAAATGTATAGCAGAAATTAAATCATTACAAAATTTTGATCCACTGACATTTTTTTAAAGAAGTATTTCCTTTCCCATAACATCAAGTTGGTAACCATACTCAAGTAAAAGTACAAGTATTTGGTGTATTTTCTCTAAACACACTTTTCACTGGGGAGAAGCCACTTAGTTCAGCAACGTGTCTTTTTCTAAACAAGTCACCTTTTAGCTCAAGCTTTTAATTTTGAAAGAATTACAGAGCAGCTTTATAGTATGAAATTTCTCCAATGCCAAGCAAGTTAAAGATCTAGAAGATATCAAAAAGAACTGAATGAAAATCTAAATTTATGTCTTAGTCTGTCACCTTTAATGTGACTGAAATATTTCAACAACTACTTAGCAAACTTCCATTACTATTCATCTTCAGCAACATGTTTTTCACATCATAAAGTCAGCTTGGATGTTAGTTCTTTGTTCACATCAACTTCTACTACTAAAACTTTGCAACAGAAAAAATGCCAAGGGTTTTGAAAGTTATCCTTACTGAATTATAGTAGAATCCAGTGCTATGGTCATAATACAATCCTGTATTTTCATCGTAAATAAATCCGGTTTGTGAAACAGCAGCTTCTGCAGCAGCTCTCAAGCTCTCCGCCAAAGAACCCTCTGGTACTGAAGTATCTTCTGTTTCCTGATACCGGAAAGAAATTAAATTTTCTTTCAAAAAGAATCTCCTTGGTTCCTTAGCATTTTACAATGCCCTATTTTAAATAAAACAAATTAGTGCTCTATGGACTTGATTAAAGAACTATTAAACAAAAAGGAAAAAATCTAGCTGTAGTTTAACTGATAAACTCCTACTGATTTCAGAGGGACCAAGACTTTATCCCGTGCCTTGTCATTTTCCCCAACCTTTACTCCAAAGTGGTTCACATCAAAAGTATACATAGTACCTTTCAGTACATTCCTAAAATAGATTTCTGCTCTCCATTTCAGTTGCTAGATGCTAAGGCACAAAATCAGTGAAGTAAGTGAGATGAGGTGAGCGATCTAAGACAGGCCTGGATAGCAGGGGAAAAAAACCCTTAACAAAATAAACAAACACCCCCCCCAACTTTCTTCTCCTTGTATGTTGCCTCCTTATATCAATGGAGGAAAAAAAGTACACTGTAGGACAGTCAGCATGGCCATACTGAACATATTCTACTCATAAAAAAATGCCATGCTGGCAGACTACGTAGGAATGTTTCAAAATGTGCATTTATTTTTTTTAAACAAATCTAGAAGTATGTTACACTTGGAATATACTACAAAAAGAACTAGTTTCAATGCACAAGGATGTTTGTCTGCTATCATTAGCACCACGCCATCACAAAAAATAGTATCATACAATGACATCCAAGACCAAAAGCACATCCTTTAAATGAAATGAAATATTAATAGAGTGCTGACTCAAAAATTGGTAAAACCCCAAACAATTGTATAACCTGTGAATTCCGGATGAAATTTTCCTCTTCTCCACCTTTAGCAACTTCGGTGCTATCCATCCTTAAAGGAATACTAGCATCTGTCTGCGATTCCTCTGTGGAATTATGCTCAGTGCCTTCAGTCCCATGATTGTGCTGCACTGGCAGTTCAGATGCACAATCTTGAGTATCAGTGTGATTGTAATAATTTTCATAGTAGTAATAATCTGCAGCAGGTGGAAAAAAAGTTGAAGTTGCATGAATTATCAAAGCAATATTTTACACAACGTAGTTTAATGATCTTAAATCTTAAACTGGAGATTTATGCATGTAAGCAGTCTAATGAAAACCAATTATTAGGCGATGCCTCCACTCTGAATTTCTTCTACTCTTACTGAAGAAATTATGTCTTGTTTTAATGTACTTTAAAATTGGTAAAACATATATGTGTGTAAAGTATGAGACTGCTATGTAACAGATTACTACCGTGTGAATTCACTACAGTCAGTGCTATCCTGTCCTAAAATGAATGGCTTGAATAAATAGGAAATGGTCTGAGAGACAACGTCAGATTACCAAGTTTAATGCAGCTAAGGTTACAGACTTGAAATGTATTTTATATTAAAAAAAATCAAAATAAGGTACTGTTCTAGATGCCTGTTTAAGCAATAACCACCCTCTCCACCTGCTTGTGACCACGCAGTGTAGTCCTCTGTCTGTACTTCTACACTAGATGTATCCTTCTCCCTCCTATTACGGATTTCCTTAGTGAGCTCTTCAACCTGAAAGAAAAACAGCAATTACAGAATACAACACTGCATTTTAGGGGTCTATATCAGAAAAGAGTATCAGCCTATTTTACATCCTGCAAAACCTAACTGCATCATAGCTATTTCAACTGATCTTTGTTTTGCAGGACACAACTTTCTACTTGAATGGCCGGCATAATGAAAAACATAATTTCTGCTCGTGAAGGGTATAACAATAAAGGCAAGCACTCAGGAGGAAAAAGAAAACCTTAATGAAGGTTATTTTTAAGATGCCCACCCTGAAAAGTTTCAAGCAGTAACTGCTGTTCTGTGGCATAAACTATGGCATTTACGAAACCTCCCTATCTCACCATACACACCCGTGGGGCAGTTGTTCCACTCCTCCTTTACCTCACTTTGTTTACTAAGCCACTTTTTCTTCTGCTAAATGTAGTTTTATCTTCTGAACGTGAAACCAACTCTGTGGCCGAGAAGGCATCATCGTTCTCCCCACCAGCACCAGTCGGGCCAAACCCTGAACGTGGACAAGGGACAGTGCGCTCGAGCCAGCAGCAGCAGCACCAGCAGCGCTTTCTCAGGTCCTTGAANCGTGACAGCGGGGGGAGGGGGAGGGGGAGTGCGCATGCGCCTGGCACCAGCTTGTGGCTTGCCTGGCGACGCACTGGGGCGGGCAGGGCCCGGGTCCGCTGAAGCCCGCTGCGGGCGGGGCCCTCCCGGAGGAGAGCCGCGAACTCGTAGTGGGGGCTGGTGTGGCTCGCGGCAGGGAGGCAGTGTCGGGGAGCAGCTGAGGGACGACCCCTACAAGAGAAGCGGGGTGTTGAGCTCGGGGTCTGCACGGGGCCGTCTCGGGGCTCGAAGTGCTCGAAATCCGTTAACAGCCCCAGCCACCACGTGCGGTTCGTCACAGAATCACAGAACGGTAGGGGCTGGAAGGGCCNGGGCGGGCGGCACTGGCCGAGGGGGTCGGCGAGGGGCGCGGGAGGAGCGGGCCGAGGGGTACCCTGCCGCGGGGACCCTGCAGCGGGGATGCCTGGCAGGGCCGGGGCAGCCGGTCCCCGGCGCGGGGGCCTACCTGTCTCCTCAGCGCCTCGCCGCCCTCCCGCGCCTCGCGGTAAAGGCGCTCGGTGCGGCGCAGCCGGCGCTGCGCCCGCTCCAGCTGCCCGCGGCAAGCTCCCAGGTCCGCCTCCAGCGCCGCCACCCGCTCCTGCAGAGCCCGCTGCTCGCCGCCCGGCGGGGAGGCCATGCCCGCCCGCTCCTCAGCGCCCGCCCGCCGGCCGCCACCCGGTGCCTGTGGCATCTGCAGTGCTGTTTCTCATGCTCCCGCCCTCCACCACATACACGCTCCACTGTCCAGCGTTTTGCCCTTTCTTAAACATGCTTTCACACAGGCACCACCAGCTTCTCTGATGGGCTCAGCTGTGTCCTGCAGTTGAACTGGCTGTGTCCAGGCAGCCCCTGACCTCTTCTTACACAGGTCACCTCTGCAGCCCATGGCCCTACTACCAAAATCTGGCCAGTAAAGCAAACAGAGGAACATTTCCTGTAATTCTTAAAGTTACTGAACAAGAAAATATATTCTTTTGCGTAATTATATCATAAACTGTAATCTATAGCCCTAAACATTTATGTATCTAACTATGTCCAAAGCAAAATTGAGACTTTAAAAATTAAGTCCAGAAACTTCACTGAAAACAAAACAAGTAGTTTGGTGCACCACATGCACTTTTTTTTTTTTTTTGGAGTTGAATGTAATGCTGCAAACAAAACCNGGAATAGCACCAGACCAGGTGGAGGAAGGGTGTACACAGAGTGTGATTTGCATCCATGTGTAGTGGCATTATGTTTGAAGAAGGAGGAGGTAGCAGCTGTCACCACAACCAGCCAAATTCCAGACAGGCCTCTTGGTTCGTGAAGGGTTCAGCCACAGGTCTAAGGTCTGAGTTCTGCTCTTCTTTGATCTCATGATAAAGCCAATTGCTCAGTGCCTCTGAATGCGCCACTTTGCCGCTCATGTTCTCGGTGGGCCCTTAACATGGACCGATGAGCTGCTGTTGCAGCCATCCCTCTCCATACTCCATGTTCCTCTTGAATGGGATAGTTACACTTCCAAGTATAGGTGGCATCCCAATCCAGCTAAACAGAAAACAGACACCTGGTTCTTACACCTTCTATATTAAAGGGAGGGGGGAACTTCAGTCGCAGAGGTGTTTGCCACCAAAGGGCAGCGGATAGTGGAAATAGCTTGTAGGAGGCATGCTTCCACTGGGTTCACTTTGTCTGCCTCTTGCCAAGGTGCTGCTTTGGAGGAGGCAAATTGCCTGGGGATGGATTAAAGGCTCCTTTTCTGTAATGTGAAGTTGAAAGTACAGGAGAGCAGCATGTCTGTGTCATGCCAGGAGTCTCCATCCAGTTCCTCAAAGTCTGGGCAGATGACTGGCCCAGCCTTGATCTGGTCTTGGGCTAGCCAGGTGTTGTAGCAGCATCCTCTCAGAGACACAAGGAGTATTTCTGCAAAAATGCAGACCCAAAATACTGTATATCCAAACAGGAGGCAGCTGGTCAGTGACCTCTCTTCTAATAGGTACGGAGCGCATTGGGGCACCGGGGTTTTGTCAAGCAGGACCAGAAAGTGTTTGCAAAAGGCTGCAAGAGGTCAGTAACTTTAGTTGGAATTCGTGCTACGTAGACTGTTTCAGATAATGTTGACAGCTTGTTTTGAGCCAGCACAGGGATTTTAAATAGAATCAGTGAACTGTATCTTGGTGCTTTGCTTGGTACTGCTTGCTACAGTCTTGCGGCATCTTTGAACCGGTTTTAAGACACCATGAAGCATATCTTGGCTTTAAAGTTTCTGCATGTGAGGTTGCTTTTGTCCCTGCGTGATGTGTAGCCGTCTCACCTCCCAGCATGCTGAGGCTTCTGGGTTCACACGGAGACCTGCTGCATGTAGGAGACTTACCTATTGTCCTACTGAAACGACAGGCTCCTCATTTGTGACTAGGGATCCTGCTCCTGTGTGGAGGCACTCAAAAGTGAGACACCACAGTACATGACACCGCAGAGCTCAAGTCCTATTAACGTATTTCCAATATTCCTAGTGCTTCTGACCTTAGGACATTCAAGGATGAGAATGTGAAGGAAACAAAAAAATCCAAACAGGTCTAACCCTGTCTTTGCACAGTGCTCTTTTTCCAGTTGTGTTTCTCTGTAAAGCAGAACTGTAAAACGAAAGTAGCTTTTACCACTAGATGGCATTTAAGGATTGGTTTTTCTTACGCCCTGAAACAGTCCTGAAAACTGCCTAACGAGGCAAAATGATGGATTTCTAATTTTCTTCCTCTCTCCGTGCAGTTTAGACTTGGACACACAAGCAAGTTATTGATACAGAAGCACACAAACAGGGCTATAAAGTTGACTTGAATGAGCTGTGGAAGCCTGCCCTACGCTCCTCAATCTCACCAGAGTTTATCTAAATAGGGGGCAAAGGCGGTGCATGCAAAAAATAGCAAATCTTAGCTTTGTTGAATCAACTGATGCTGGACACAGCCACCAAAACAGGCTTGTTACGATGCCTTAAGATGATCTGATCTAAGGGCCACCAGCACAGTAAAGAGCAAGTCTTGCCTGTTGCCTCTATAGTAATTGGCACCCTAGAGAGAGTGAGTAACCTGCGTCTAAGAGATGGTCAGCTTCTTTGTACCCTTCTCATTAGGAATCGCTGCTGCTGGGAGATACACCTATCTCTAGTGCTGTGGAATGAACAGACACCCTAACAGGTGCCCAAGTTGCTTCAAAGTTGGAATGTTCTTCTCTGAATTTGTTATTGATGCTAACTGCAGAGGAATAGATATGGATGTACCTTTCTTGCTGTACAAGCCATAACATTGCCTGCATTTTCTCGTTAATCCCTGAGCAGCTCATTTCAAACAGCACATGCACGTACAGACCTGTTGCTGTGATTCACCACCCACCTGCCAGCAGGGGCAGGCCACAGAGGCAGCACCAGCCTAAACTCCTTGGTTTAGATGCTAACTCTGGTTCCATGTTTTATAAAGGCTATTCAACTTTTTTTCTAGTGGCATAAAGCTGCCAAACATGTGGCATCTTTGCTTAGTGATTACAAGTAATCTCTGACAACTTTACTCAGATATAAAGGCAAAAATAGATTAATGCAGGCAAGTGTCAGAGTAGAAAATTTAGTCTGTTCGCTGAAAGAGAGCAGAGCTCAATACCAGGGGTTCAGGCAGGAGATCCCAGAAAGAACATCTGCCTCTAATGATGCCAAAATTATTTTAGCTAACCTCCTCTGGGATGCTACAACCTCCTCTAATGAGTGTGCCACTGGCATGACCATCGTGATCGATTTGTTATCTTGTGTCATGCATGTCCCCTTATCAGTGCAGCCGTGGGAGACATTGTTCTTTCGTTTCTTGGGGTATGCTGTTACGGTGTCCAATGCCTGTGGTATGCTTGCACCCAAAGAACGTGCCTTCCCACTCTGTTCTTTCCAGGTGCCAACGTGCAGTCCCACTTCCATCAGCTCCACCTGCACTTCTGCACCAGCTCTGTTGATGCTCCTCCTACTCCTCACCTTGGCCTCTGGCAAACTCTATATTAACAGGGGCTGGGCAACAACACAGACACACGTGGTTTGCCTGCGCGCTGTGTACAGTGTCTGTCTCTGCCTGTAGCATGCCCTGGAAATCAATACGACTGTGGCTGTTACAGGAAGAGTCACACAGGCCAGCATAGAAACAGATGGCTCAAAAGCAAGAAAATTGCCTGTAACTTAGTTACCATGTGATAGCAGGGCAGAAAAATGTGCCCACCTCTCCATGACTGATCACACTATGAGAACATCCAGATATTAGAACTACTTGATCTGCAATACTTAAATATTGGCTGTGCAAGTTACGGTCTTCCCACTTACCCCCATCATGGTCTTGCTACAGGTTGCATAATTTTTAAGTTCTGGTTTTAATGAAGAATCAAAAGGAACACAGAAATATTGTGTGGTGTGCAGGTATGAATTTGTAACGCATTCTAAACAAATTGCAGACAATTATAATGCTCTCTTTAAAGGATTTTTTCTTGGAAATGCAGTCCTTTTTATTTCTGGGTCATTGCAGCAGAAAAAAAGTAGAGGTGGTTTTGTGGGAGAAGGTAGGAAGCAACCTCATCACTGGGTTAATTAAACTGGCAGCTTTGTTCAGCTGACTCATATTTAATGAAAAATTCTATAGGTGTATTATCAGTTAGTTAAAAAATAACTGGAGTAGTGATCACAAAACTGATGTAGTCATTTATAGCCATGGAGAGATGCATGCAACTATTCATATTGCAATGCATTACATTAAGACTCTAATTAAGAGCAAGACACGTGTGACCTGTTTCAATAAGTATGCTATATGAATTACCTGATCTTCCACTGGAAGCCTGATGAATTAAAATTATCCCAGTAGCTTTATTATCAAATAAGAGCCAAATTGAATTTAACTTAGTTAAAACCAACCCAGTTATTTTTCAAATTTTAGTATTAATTATTAGATAATTAAATAAGATCCAAATGGATTTTAATGTCCAGTTTTGATATGAAGCCAGATTTTAAATTATTACATTTCTTTAGACTGAGACATAAGCAATACATCTGATTTTTATCCAGTATGTATTTTTTTCTGCAAAAATTACTACCTTTTCTATTCTGAGGTGAAGTAATATTCAGGATTGCGGGCTTTTAGCTCTTTTTCATTCTCACCAGCCTCTTGAGTCTGATTCATTCCTCACATCCAGAACAGCCTCTATCTCTTTGGAATGGAACAAAAGTTGTGTCAAATAAGCAATGTTCAACATGATATCCTGTTCCAAATTATGCCTCTATGACTCTCTTGTGGCTTCTCTTCTGGGGGCTGGTGTGTCCTGGAAGAGAACATTCAGGCTGCAGTTTTTTCAGAGTTTTCCCTCTGAAACAGGGTCTTTCAGTATCAACTTTAAAAAGGTATTTGTGGATGTACTGTAGGAAGTCGTCTCTGCATTTAACTGTAAAGGTGCATTTGCATGTCACACATACATTTGAATCTAGAACAGTTTAGTGATTTTATCATGCAAAATGCAAGGGTTTTTTTAGTTATTCTGCTTAGAGGGACATACCTTATTTCCCTCCTGTAATTCTTATTAGAAATATTTCTATCATGTTCCTAAAATAGTCCATCCAGTTCTAAAACAGATCAGGAAGAATCTTTATAGCAAGGAGGACACAAAGCATCACAAGGAAGGCCATGCTCTCGAAGGGACACTGTAGTTTGGGTCAATAGCTGAGGTTCAGCTCACATCTAAAAACACTGCTGAAAAGCCATAGAAGAGAGGTGTAGCAAGTGTTTTGGAGGGATCGTGCTGCATTGTGGTGAAACTTATGATGGTGTTCTTTTCTCACCACCCTGCTTAGTTGGTTTCCCAAACAACAATAAACCACAAAATTCAGCATTTCTTTAATATGAGCAGAGCCCTGCAAAAGTTCTCCTCCTGCTGTCTGTTAGAAAAGCACAGCAAGTAAGCAGGAACACATCTGTGTTTTGAAAGCAGGAAGGTTAGCAGTGAAAATTCCCCCAAGACCATAGCTTCAAACCATTCTCAACTCAAACATTTTTTTGTCTTCATCAGAGGCTATTACGATGGTTTCTTTCCACATGGAGATTCTTCTTGCAACAAGTTGTTTCCAAATCTTTGTTTTAACCAGGCCCTTCTCTTTAAATGGTATTTCTTGACTGTCTTTTTCAGAGGCACTTTTCCTCGATTATTCATAGAATCATAGAATAGCCCAGGTTGGAATGGATATCAAAAGATCATCTGGTCCAAACTTTCATGGGAAAGGGAGCCTCGATGAGATTATCTTGCAGACTGTCCAACTGCATCTTGAAAACCTCCAGCGATGGGGGCTCTACCACATCCCTGGGGAGGTTGTTCCAGTAATAGATTGTTCTCAACCTATACTTGTTAATATAGGTGGCTCTTACCTTGGGTATAGTGTGGTCTCTTGCACTAGAACTTTGTAATCCTTGTTAAATTCTTTTGTCATTCTGTCCTCCTGGTGACATGCAGTGGAGGCATAGCACAATGGAGGTTTACTTCCAATGTAAAAAAGGGTGTGAATGCAAACTTTTTACGAATTTATCACAACAGCTAATGAGTTTACCATGAATATATATTTTTTTACTAGGACTTAACAAGTTTAGACTTAAATAAGTAACAGTTCTCATGCAAATGTGTGTTGTGCAGTAGCTCTCAGTAGAGATTTTGCTGGCCTTCAAGCTGCCAGAGAAGAGGATATGGCAACTCAGGATGAATGTGAAAAGGAACATGTAGGAGAAAGTTGTTCCTCAGATGGTAATGGCCGCTTTTCTCTCTTTTCCAACACAGATACACTAAATTCTTTTGTTAGAATTATTCTGATAATGAATAGCCTATACTGCTTGTTTTCTACTATATTGTTCTCTTAAATCTCCATTGTGATTTATGTATGCATTTACATACACAAGTCACCGCAAAATTTCTGTTGAGATTCCCATTGGCTGAAAAACATTATAGCTGCCTCTTGTTATTAACCACATTGAAACTCGTTTTTTGGAGTTCTTGTTCAAATTCCAGAGTGCCAATTTGCATGCCCAGTTTTTGAAAGAGTATGAGACTGGCTACAATTGAGACCAACAGAAAACCAAACTTCTCACTGTTACTGATGTATTCAATACCTGATCCAGATACTGAATTATTGATGGTGAAGAAACTTTGAAATAGTACCAAAACTGAATGAAGGCCTAAACTGTATAAGACACTAGCTTTTTCCCTCCCTCTTTCTTTGCTCTGTTCCCTGCTGCTGGTGTTGACTATGCCAAGTCTTTCAGCAGCCCTTTTTTCACTGCAGATGGAGCACAAACACTTCTAAAAGTTGCTATTCATGCCTGTAGTGATGCTCATAACACAGCTACTTATGTCAGGTATGCTGTAGTATGAAAGTGTAATGCTACTTGCTGTGATGTCTCTGTTCAAATGACTTCTTGGTCATTAACTAGTCCCAGCATCATAATTCTGGGGCAAACATCTATATTTTCTTCTGCCTAATGACAGGGCTTAGAGGAGAATTCTGTTACTGCATTGCCAATACAAACTAATCACCTCTTCCCTGAGGAACATGCTAATAGCTTTTCAGATGAGAGGAAAAAAACCCCTGCTCTGTGCTAGCTTGATTTTTCAAGATACTTTAACAACAAATAGTTTATCTTTTATCGGAGTAGCCATCAGGAACAGAAGTATACAAATATTGCTTTACTTTTGAGGTAATTTTGAATATGAAACTGGTTAAGAATTAGTGTACAGCTATAGTGTACTGAGAAATAAATATATTCTCAAGCCATTAAAACTCTCAGAGGGGCCAGATGGCTACCAATGGCAAAGACCTGTCACTTTGATACATGCACCCTTGATTAACGACCCTTCAGAGAAATCTGGAGAATTTCACAACACAAAAATTCTTCCTTATAATCAAGCCTCTCTGAACACTTTGTGCCACAGAGTGGTGAAGTTTTCTCCTGACCGCTTTGATCCTTTATCTCTCTTCAGTCTCTCTGATACCCTACAGGGTTGTGTGAAGGAGTTGGATGTAGACTGCCAGGCCTGACTACAGGTGATGACAACTAATGGAAAAGACCTTCTCTGAACTGCTCAGAGCTGATACCTGGGGCTCTTTCAAAAGTCATTGCCCACAACTGGGAATACAGACCCTCAAGCCTGGATTTGGTGAATGAAAATTGGGTCTGAGATTGCCTCGTGGGAAGATGAGTGGGCCAGATGGGACATGGCATCTTCTGAGGTCAGGCGCTTGGTGAAAATTGTGCTACACAGAGGCAAGAAATGTTCTGTAGCGGATGGAAAGGAGGACCTGTTATGGTCTTGAGTGACAGTGTCCCAGGGCTACTTACTTCTGTAAAGTAGAGGTAGCAGAAATGCGTATTAGCATAGCAACTGACAGGAGCACAGAGCAAGTTGCCACCATCCCTGTGACTTTGTGGTTGGTCACAGCAAATGCAACAAAGTGCAAAAGTCTGCTCACCACGGCTGAGATCCTCCTTGACTCTTTTGGCAGTAGTGCTCAGGAAGGTGCACGCAAGAAAAGGCAGTCCTTCTTGCAGCAGTAATGGGGCAGCTGACAGAGCAGGCAGAGGCCACAGCTGCAACAGTGGCCATGTCCTGCATGACCCCAGCCCTCAGCCTCAGTAAAATCCTGTGACTTTCTCTTGCACATGCAGAAATCAAATCAAATGAGGCACCAGCTCCTCTGCCAGCTGCCCACTCCATGATGTGGTCACCCATTGTGGTGCTCACCCCGCAAGGGTGGCCAGCAGGGTCCTGCACAGGAGTAGCGGAGGCACAGGCACAGTCGGTGTGATGTGCAAGGGTGCCATCCCTAGGTGTGCTTGAGTTTATTGGTGTCAGTGCAGCTGTGCTGTATCACTCTTAAGCCTCCCACAGCTTCTCCACAGCATCTGGAGTTACACAAGCAAGCCACCTCCTTCCCTCCTCCGACAAAGCTGTATGCACATACTGGAGGTCTTCTTGTGATTCCCCCTCCTTGAGACCTGCTGTCTTGAGACACTGGGGTAAAATTGAGACTAATGAGAGTTTTTCAGGGCTTTCTAACAAATACAGTTTGTCAGGGGGTATTATCTGAGGACTCACATGGGCTGCTGAGATGCTCTGTCTCTCAGAGGAAAGTACGTTGCTCCTTAAATCTGTGAGATCTTACCGGTAGAGTGATGCGCAGTGTCTAGTAGCTATAAAGGACAGCAGCTAAAAACTGAGCACAGGAGGGTTGTGTGTCTGGGTTCAGGAAGTATCTGGTCTCCCTGCTTCATCTGTGACTAACTCCAGCTTTTAAGTGAAGAACTGTAGCTTTCCCTAACTTTTTAACCTCAAAACATTACAGGCACAACCAGTGACTAAAAGGCTTTAAATAATCAGCATAGTGTTGTACACATATATGCTGGACTTTCATGAAGGGAAAAAAATAAATTACCTTTAGGTGAAATCCACAGCCTTTAGTGACAGATTTAAGGCAAACCTAGCTCTTACTTCTGCCTGTAATGTACTTGGACCGGGACCACGCACAGAATGTAATTTAACCTGGGCAGGTATCACACTAACACAGCTGAGCCACTCCTAACACTGGTAACAGACACCACCAGTGCTAGCACTGTGCTTTGTAAATAAACCTGCTTGCTAGCAACCACTGTATAGATCACTAATGCAAGAAAAACTGCACAGCACAGATAAAGCTTCAGAGGCAGATCTTACAGAGCAGCCAACACACACAACCAACAGCTGTGATCCCCTTTTGGTTGCTCCCCTAAAATTAGAAAGCCCATGCTAAAGTATTGAAGACGTGACAGCCTGTCTCACTTTTGCCTTTGCCTACTCATTTAAGCACATCATGAAAAGTTTTGCATACTTCTTTTCAGAACAGCAGATTAAGTATAAAGTTACGTATCATAGAATCATAGAATCATAGAATGGTAGGGGTTGGAAGGGACCTCTAGAGATCATCTA
>VZSC01018597.1:429142-463587 GCA_013398225.1 Steatornis caripensis
TTGCTGGCCTGTCCTTCCTAAAAAGTACATAGCCGATATGTATATGGATCTTGATTCTCTAAGTTATGTCTATGCAGAGTTGATATGCAAATGTGGTAATATTCACAAAGGACTGATATTCAGAGTTGACCTGTAAATAAAACAGAAACTTCTTCAGTGTGTAAGTACATGGTATTTCTTAAGATACCTCTGAGATACCTGACTACAGTGGTTGAAAATTTGATCCTTCCAGGTTGTTCAGAAAGACTCTTTGATCCTGTTAGGTGCTGGTAGACTGCAGTCCAAGCATGTGCTGCTGACATTCTGATTTTCCAAGGTGATGTGAACTTACTTCATCCCTCTGGGTGAACACCAACCCCTGGCCTGTGAGCGCAAGTGGGACTGCAGCAGTTCTTATGTGATCACAAGAGGGAGAGTTATTTGGTAGTCAGGCTTATATTTTCTATGATAGCCCTAAAATCTGGCAGTCGCTGATTGAAAGAGGAAAAACAGCTGGGACAGGAGTTGGAGGGAAAAGGAGGTTGCTATTCATGTGATCGGCTGCATTTGATGAGCAAAGATCTCCCGGGTCACAAGAAATCAGAAGGATTAATTCACCTGAAATGACCTACAGATGCAGGAGCCTAGCAAAAACCCAACACAGCAATACGTGGAAGAACAGATCAGTGCTGAGTGAAGCTGTCTGTAGCTGAAAGGCAGAATGCTCTACGCGTGTAGGTCATGGCCAGTCATTGCACACCTTGTACAGGTGTGCCAACACAAACAATTCTGTATGTTCTAAGTTTCACTGAAAACATTTGTCTCCATCATGTAAGATAGTGGCTCTAGGTTGTTGAGGTTTTTCTCAAAATAAAAATGCGGGACAGCTTGAAATCCAGCTTTGCTGTAAGAAACTGCACAGTGTTAATGTTCAGTGCTCTGTGCTGATGTGATCAGTGCAGCCATCATGGTAATGGGACATGGTAATGTCCCACAAGTTATGTGTTCTTTCCTATGGCTGAGAAGATGGCTTCAGTAACTTTGCAAATAAAATGCTCCATAGAAATCCTGGAAAATCCTGATCAAGCAGATGTGTAGAAAGCCCTTCCCCCCAGTGATTTCTCTGTGAAATCCTTTGAAATAATTTTTGTTTTAAATTGAAAGCCTTGGAAAGTTCTTTAGATGATATTTTCCCTTGGAAATCTAGTCAGGCGGCACCTGCATTTTTCTGAGAAGGTTTTCAAGTGAAGTGAACCATAAGATTGCTCCCAAGTAAACATTCATCTTTACCTAGAAATGGCCTCATTACTCAGCAGGTCATACATTCCTTACTGGTTCTCGTCTTGAGAGCTTGCAGAGTCACCTGGCGTCTCGTCTAAGTGTTTTAGCACTGGCAAAAATGGGTATTAATGATTGGCCCTAATAGGGCCACATTGTAAGATTTGATTTGAATGCCACAGAGTAACTGGGCCATCTAGAGTTGACCTGCCTGAAAATGTCAGCGCAGCATGCAACTATTGAGGGAGTTAAGCACTGCTGTTTTGATTAGTCATTTTATTACTCTGTCCCTAAATCCATCCATTCAGCCTTTTTTTGGCTTAAAGCCAACACCAGCTGCTCAGGCTGGGAACTGCCTTCTCTTAGGAAGACCAAAGGAAGTGTTGATTTGTACTGGGTCTATTTGAACCAAAGATCAGCAGGGGAGACTTTCTTCCAATCACAAGTGAATTTGAGGTCGTGCTTGACAGGTAGGCCACTGCTGTAGCTTATAATGTCTCTAGTTAAATTCCCAGCTGCATACTTGCAAGTTAAATTAAGATATTGTACAAAGAGGGCTCCAAATGTAGGTGTCTTCCTTTCTTAAAATAATCCTTAAAATGCAGTCACATGCCTAGAGCGCTGTGATGTGGTAAAACTTTTCTGTCAAGCCATGACAGGTACTGATGGGCTATGCACTATTTGAATGCAAAACTAACTCCAGCTTCAATATTAGCAAGATGCTGAGGTAGCCACCATTGGAGTCATCATGGTTGCTCAGAAGTGTAGTTGCACACTAGATTAGATGTAGAGATCACAATGGTAGGTAAAGTGAAGTAGTTACTGATTTTGGTTACTGATTTCAGAAAAACATGTGGCAGTCTCTGCTTTTCAGCAGTGATATCCATATAGTCTGTGTCTCATTATAGCATTGTAGAATAATCCAAGTTGGAAGGGACCTTCAGAGGCCCCTAGTGCAACCTCCTGCTCAGGGCAAGCTGCAAGGTCAAAGGAACTTATCCAGGATTTGTCAGATCAGTTCCACATGCATCGGTCTCCGCAAGTTTTGCGCGGCTCATCCTTAGTTTTGATCCTTGTCCTCACCTCCTTTCCACCTACCTAGTCTGAGGATCACACGGAAATGTTACACTCAACAAGACAGTCTCCTAATTTTGTGCTAAATTGTTTAAAGTAAGTGTTAGCAAAATACTGGGAAACACAACTCAAAATGCGTCTGTGCTCATTCATGCCTAATTAAGTAAGTTCAGTTCATCCTCAGTTTTGATTCTTGCCTGACTACCCTTCTTCAGGCTTAGATAGGATCTCACAAACTAACTTTCAGTTTCTGCATTAAAAAGTGTTTAGAAAAACGTACTGTATTTCTTGGCATGCAGCTGTCACTTTAATATGAATGTCTTGAAAGAAATTTTTTTTTATACATCATAATTGTATTTCTGAGCTGCACACTAGCAGCAGGTCTGGAGCAATTGTTGTGACAGTTCTTTCACATGTCTTTTTTTATCCCCTCAAACTTTATCCCCTCAGACTTTATTTTCTGTGTGATCAGAAGTGTCTGTTGTTGATACCACAGTCCATCTTGGCAGTTGATTACAGAGTTATATCAATTTGTTACCCTATTTCCACCAGAGCCTACCACATAATTAATTTTCTTTGGAAAGATGTTAAATAGGCGGTTTTTATACTTTTATGCACTTCAGAGAGATACCTCGATTTATTAAGCTACGGGTGGTACATCTTTAAAGTAATACCAGCAGAAATATTTCCACATCAACACCAATCTTTCCTGTCTGTGTGGAAATTGATCTTTGAACAAACTGGGGAAGGAGCTCCATGCTGAAGTGGCCTGGACGCCCTCTCCCCCTGCCTCAAACAGCTTCGCTCCTGGCTGCCTGCAAATGGTAGTGCTAATGCTGGAAGTTACCAATGCTGGAATTTAGGAGAAAGCAGACAGACGACTTCTTTTGCCTGTCCTTCAGCATCTGTATACCAAGAACACTCTCCTCTTAGGCTGAAAGCATGACTCAGACTTATGTGAGGAAACATTTCACGGTCCTTATGAGTCTTAATCATTATCCTCCACCAGATGTCAGGGAGCTTTCAAAGTTTTTCAGAGGCAAAACTCCAGTTCTTATCCATCCACTCAGGGCTAATTAAAATATGATGTGGACAAGACCGAAATATACCTAGAATGACTTAGCACAGGAAGTAAATTTGATAGCTAGACAACTTCCGTGAAACATTTGCCGCTCTGCAAACCACAAATGTTCAGGGCTGACGTTGCCAACCTTCTGCACAGTAAATTTAGTAAGCCATCCCTTTGTCTCTGTGTTTATGAGAAATGTCTTTAAATGATGAAATTACCTTGAATATCTATCTACAGGCCCTACAAGGCCATTATGGACAACCAAGGCTGAGCTGCACTGGTGGCTTGCATGCAACTTTGCTGTGTCCTGCTGCACGCTGGTATGGAGATGTGCGGTAGATTTACTGTTGAGTGAATGAAGGCTGACTTTGCCACCATTTCCTAAAGTCAGCAGACGTTGAAACAATGTCCGGGAAAAAAGCACAGTTGCTGAAACAATTAATCTAACAAAAATTACATTCTATACAAAGTGTCTGAGGGATAAGGTTTTTCATTAACTGGAGTTAGGAAGAGGTTTTTTGTCTTTGTTTATTGGTGAAAAATTACAAAGTATACATTTTTTATGGATACCTGAGAGACTCAGTAGACATAATACAAATCCTTACATAAAATCCAGCTTCTACTACCTTTTGAATAACTATTCAAATTGAAAACAATCTGAAACAATCTGCCTTATTCTGTACAGTGGATAGTAAAGAAATATAAATCACACAGGATTCAAGCTGAATTCTCATTCTGGTGGCTAAGATAATTGTTTCCAGAAGAAGCCCATACATAAAACCTATGATAACAGAAATGCAACTAATCATTTTCAGAACCCGTAAATTGTAGAGACTCCTTTTTCCCCTGTTATCTGCTTCACCAATGCCATCACAAAGTTATCACCCAGCCAGCAGAGGAGGTAGCACTGCAGCAAATATGTGCATGGAATTGGGAAGCAGATACTATGACAGTATGTAATTATGCCACATAAAAAACACGTTCCTTTGGAGACATTCACATTAAAGTGACAGATACATGCCAAGAAATACAGTACAGTTTTCTGAATGCTTTTCTAATGTGGAAATTGAAAGTTAACTGTGCAGGATCCTATCTAACTCTGAATAAAACAGGTTCGATTTCCAGACTAGATGATGAGCATATGTAACAGCTTTCCAATTCGTTCTGTAGAACTGTAAGATTGTGGCATAAGAGAGCAAAAATGAAAGATGTCTTCAGTAGCTCTCAGGAGAAGCTAGTGTGAGGGCGAAAAAAGGAAAATAAGAGAAAAACTCTGCTTTCCTGATGTGAACTCTGGGCTAAACTTAAAAGCTTCTCAAGGCAATAGATGAGTAAATTATGCCTTCAGCTGTAGAACTTATGTGATATATTTAATTATGTGAGGTGATAGCCTTAGCTAATTAGCTGACAAAAAAGTATATTTTTAAGGCTTTTCCTTGGGATTTTTTCATGGAACCGAGGATTTTTTTTTTTCTTTAGTCACCTAAGAATAAAAGGCTTCAAAAAATGTTCACAAAGACATTAATGACTATTTAGAATTTGCATTTTCCTTTTGAATGGTCTTTTCAAGAAAGAGTTACAAACTTCTTACCAAAACTCTTCTCATGATTTCTCTTGGGGGAAGGTTCATTGCTGCATGTGCTGCCTGTATACATTTGTTTGTGTTTGGCTCTTTAGGGAACTAAAACTGAACAGAATAATTTCAAGTATACTTTGACAACTGATAATGCCTGAATATCAATAAATATTGGCCTGATTAAGTTTTTTTGTCTTAACACCTAAGGAAAGAAGCAGGTATAAAAACCCCAGACATTATGAACTCATGAACAGTTAGTCTGTCGTGAGCATTTGGGTGCATTCAAGAAAGTACATTGGAGAAGTGGGCTCATGTTATATTTGCTGGATGTTATTTTGTTTCAGTCCTTGATGCTTCAGAGAAAGCAATGGCATCAGCTGGGATATGAGGTCTTCATCATACCTACATCTAAGTGATAAATTTTAATTTTGCAAGGACTTTCTTGTTCAGTTGTAGCTTCCAATGACACCTCCACTGCAATGTCAACATAAAGCATCTCCACCTTCCGCACACAGCCACTTGTCCCCATCCCATTGTGCACCTCCTTGATTGAGTTTGTCCAAACTTTTCTGGCAATAGCTAGAAAAAAAAAAAGGTTACTTTCATCCTTCCCCATTTTCCTATTCTGCTGTACCATGCTGCCCCACGGAAACCATGTCAGCGCAGCTGGGTAGTAGGAAGTAACCGGATGAGATCTCCAGTACTGCCATAGGTTTATGTCAGCAGTGATGAATTCAGTCAAGCCCTCCCTCAGCAGAAAAAAGGGATTTCAAAATAGTTTGCCCTAACAACTGCTGTGATGCAGCCAGGCAGATGCTCAGATATATGGCTACACCAATTATCAGAGCCAACGGTTGCAGGAAGCCCCAGAATACAGTTATGTTCCCCAGGAAAGGATTTGGACTTATATCTGTAGCCATGTGGGGTAAGGCAGGCACAGGTGCAGGCGCTCTCATCTCAGGGGACCATGTCGATCATGGGGGGACCAGAGCTGGGAGCTGGGAGCTTGCCTTGCTTGCTGAGCGTAGACAGCAAACTCCCAGGGACGCGATGAGGCTGAGAAGAAGTTGGGAAGTGCAGTGATTCTCAGCTGCCAGGAGCTGCCTCCAAATACCATCTCTAGTTTCTTAAGCCTTGCCTGTTGGTTCAATAAACTCATTTTATTCGACCTTAAAGTGCANAGCAACCTCCCAGGGACGCGATGAGGCTGAGAAGAAGTTGGGAAGTGCAGTGATTCTCAGCTGCCAGGAGCTGCCTCCAAATACCATCTCTAGTTTCTTAAGCCTTGCCTGTTGGTTCAATAAACTCATTTTATTCGACCTTAAAGTGCATCTAATTTTAAGATCTCTTTCATGTACAGAAGGTAGCAGGTCCCTGAATTCGCCTTACTTGGGCAGGCATTAGTCTCGAAGAGAAAAGCTGGCTTCTCTCTGTCACCAAGTGCTTCTAGCTAAGTGCCAAGGTTAGTGTGCAACCCAGGAAGTGAGGTGTTGGTCAGAAAGAGGATAAAATGGCTGCTTTCCCATCGCTAATGGCAAGGCCATGGCTAACATTTCCCGTTCCAGGGTTATGGCTTATCCGTGTCCTGCTTCTTTTCTATGTCTGTTCTAGAACTATTAGAATGGTGTTTTCTGGTATTCAGTTAGTGACTCAGTGGCTTTAAAATGGGGCTTTTAACTACAGCGATGCTATACTATAATCTAATTGAAAATGTTTTAATTCTGACTTGAATTGTGTTGGCTTTTTAACTCCACCTCTGACTAAAATAATTAATACAATAAATGAGCACAGAAGTATTGTGCACAGCCAGTTTAGAAGTTAAGTATTTTAAACCGAAAAAAATAGAGCTAATTGAACATGAACTATCTTTCTTTCAGCTGTTTGAAGTAACAGTTCAGATGATGCCAACTCCCTTCCTTCTCCTGAGGACAAAAAGTATTTATTTCTTCTAAAGATCAAAATGTCATGAATGTGCCTTTCAATGACATTTGTTAAGAAACTCACTGAGGGGTAGTTGGAAAGAAACAGAAGTTTTAAATGTTCTTCATTGTTTACACTGCTCGTTGTACAGGCTTGGAGCTCATTCACCCCAATTCAATAAAAGAAACAACAGTTATTTCAATGACTCACAAGCAGTCAAGCAAATATGGAGTGTTTAGATACTAACCTGAGGTTTTCTTGCTCCTTAAATAAAAAGATATTCACAGATGGTTGAAAAAACTCTTTTGTCATAAGTCTAATCATAACGGAGTAGTAGTAATTACATTCAGGAACTCAAAATATTTCCGCAGCAGTCTCTGCTCTTGTATCCCAGGCTTTGTCTTTGCCAGGTACCAGACAAGACACAATCAAGTCTTTCAATAAGATTAATTAACCTGATATGATCACCTCCTTTGAAAGTTAAGTAAGATTTTGGGGTTTGAGTAGAGAAGTCTACCAGCTTTGTAATTTCAAAACAATTGCTGTTAATGAACAGCTTTCTTATGAAAGAGACAAAACGCTTTTCATTCCCATTGCCTATTCTGTCATTGCAGTAAAAGGCATCTGAAATGTCAAGGATTGGTTTTATTTAGTCAGTTTGTACTTATTCATCAGTCAAGAGATTTATTAGGGAGCAGTCTCTTGTAGGCCACTCCTCAGAGTGGCAGTATGTGTGATACTGGGCATTTTAGGAGGAAAGATTGGGGAGGCAGCTGATGCATCCTTTTGACTGTGAAGCCTGACACCTGCCAAACGTGCAGAGACTGTGAGAGGAAGGAATAGCAAAGACAGAAACCCCAGCTCTCTTTCTGGTTATGATTCTCTTACTCTCAGGTTCATTGCAAGCAAAATGCAGGTGTAAATCACTTAACCCTATTAAACTTTCTGTAGTCTCACAAGCTAATATGGACCTTTTAAGGTCACCCATCTCACAGGCTTCTGGGTCACGGGCTTCCATTTGACTGGCAAAAGATACCAACTAGGGCATGCTCACAATAAAGAAAAAAGATCTGTGAAGAGGAAGGTCACTCAGATCTCCCACCCTGCTGAAGACACAGCTGTCTCCACAAGAGCTGGCAGCATTTTTGCTGGCCAGTTCTGGGTGGCTTCGTTTGGTCACTGAGGCCATCCTGGTCTGGGAGACGCCAGGCTAGAGCATGCCACCTGGGTCTCCAGATCTTGTGGCCCAGTGACTTCTCCAGAGCATACCAGGTACCCCACCACCACGTTTTACAGACATGCCTCAGCACATGACATCAGCCACTGCATCATCCTCAGCAAGACTGGTGTAAGGGGGACAGCAGAGATGTGACAGTATGGAGGTAGCACCTCTCACTGACCTCAGCTGGATGAGGTTGTTCAGCCACTTGCTTGCTTTCTGTTTTACCACTGGGCATGTAAGTTTAGCCTGCAATCGTAACATGGTTTTACAGCTCCCAAAGTTGGTGTCTGATGGATGTACGAGGGTACAAATCCTGCTAGAGGCTGATTTTTGGCAGAGTAAACTAGCCCAACGCAGGCCGGTCCATGCTGCCTTGGGGGACGGGTCCCTGGAAGAAACCGTCCTCTGAAACATGCCCAGGTTTTGTACTGAAGAGATCTAGTCCAGAGAAAAGGCCGGCAGCAGGTCAACAATTGCCCAGTGTGGGTGGCAGGTGATTCATTAGCCCTTTTTGGTCTCTGACACCCTCTTATTGAACGATATAAATATTTCCAGTGAATCCCAAGAGTCAGCATACAGGACAACACATCTATACCATTCCATTCACATATCCTCCTGCTTTATGCAGTTAATTGAATTCCCTAAAAAAGGAAAAATGGCTTCGCTGTGTTTTACCCACCCAAGAATAGCTGTATCTCAGGATACAGTTTAGGCCAATAGATTTTCCCGTCTTGTGATTACCTTATTTGATGGATGTTACCTCAGGCTTTGGCTTGGATTAATTCTATGTTACCTATCTGAAACATCTTTGCTATTAAAAATAAAGTTCTGTACCAGTGGACTCCAGTTCCTACATACACCTTAAAGTACTAGCTTATTCCACTTCAACGAAGTATCAGCAAAAACAAATGAACTGAAAAACCTAATACCATTACACCTAAAAGATGGTCTCACTTTGTATCCCTGAGCTCATTCTTTTTAAGTCAGCATGGAGGGAAGAAAGGTGGGAGATTTTGGACTCTTGCCAGGATCCGTATTAAAGACCAATTTATTTTTCATTATTTAACAGACAATTTTCAAAATACAAATACCAATGGGATAAAAATGATTTATGTAAGTAGCAGTGGGAAAACTGTGGTAAACCAGAGGTGGAACTAATCCCTTAACAGAGAGAAGTGAGTAATAGCAGCTGAGTCAGAGCAAGGTCTCACTGGGTGCTGAGTATGTCCATGAGGAGCTGAGCATTTCTGCTTGCATGACAGTGTTCATTGCAGGTAGGCAGGACCTACGTAAGCAGTGAATCCTTTGTGTGCTGGAGCCTATGAGGATGAGAAGGACTAATAAAGGCAATTTGGAGAAGATGAGACAAGTGAAGGGACTGCTGGAATTTCTAACGAAAACTGACCAAGTGTCTTTTCAGCTCTCTGTATAATTAGAATTATCACTGAGCAATATATTACTGGGGATGAAATGCTCCGTGGCAGTCCTGCAAAAAAGAAAAATAATCATTACCGTGCATTTATTTAGAAAGGCCAGATAACCTGTTCAAGAGTACTATTAATCCAGAAACAATATTAGCTAGAACCAGAGACCTATTTCCAATGCTCAATTAAGATTGTGCCACTTGATAGCTATTGTTAAAGGTGTGCAACATCAGTTAATATACCATTTCTCAGTGGAGCCATTTGCCTTATGGTATCTGCAGCTTGCAACTTCGAGTTGTTCCTTGTTTCTTCAGCTTTTCTGTGATGGCCACGTAAATACAGGATGGGAGCGACATTGATTCTGAGTCTTTTTCCTAGATATTAGTACCGAAGAAACAAAACAAATGGATGGCTAATGCCCAGACTGTGCTCTCAGGCTTGCAAAGGGAAATAATCTTCTTTAATGTATTTCATTTACAACCTTCTGTCTCATGGGTTGTCCCTGGAAAGCAAAGGTTACCCACTGTGTGATCACAAAACGTTCTCAGATTGTTAATCAGCTGATGTTCCTTGTTCTTCCCAAAAAATTGGGGAGAGGTCAGGCTATTCCAGTGACTTGCCACTGCCAGAAAGGGGAGACAGTGTCCACCCTCTCCTCAGCCTCATCTGCCTGTGCCTTCCCCTGACTCAGTGGCTCACTGGGTCCTTCCCTGAGCTGAATGTCACCCTGGCTTGGCATAGGACCGATGTGATGAGTTAGCCAGGCAAATGGCAGAGGAGGGTCAGACACATGCTGGGAAAGGCAGAAGGAGGAGGAGGAGGCAGAGGAGGAGAAGAGTGGTGTAACTCCAATCTCAGTCACTAGCATCCTCTGACAGCTCAGCAGAGTGGTCAAAATCTACTCGTTTCCTGGCTTCTTTTATTTTTAGAGAAGAAGGAAATAGCTTTAGACCATCCCTCCCCCCTGTCTGCACCATCATGAGGGGATGATGATGGGATGAACACAATTCACCCACCACCCTCAGTCGCTGCTGTGTTTGTGTAGGCTTCTAGTACCTCACCCTGGGTGATTTGGGGTCTCTGTGCTCCCTGGCAGAGTCCCGGTGCTCGCCTTGCTCCTGAGGCTTACCTGATCTCGAGCGAAAAAAGCAAAAGGGTAATATAAACCACACTACAGATTCCAGTCAGATGTTCCCTTTTAAACGCAAACTTGACAAATAATGCTTTATCAGTATCAATGCACATCAGTGACCACATTGTTCAGTCTTGCATTTGGGAGTGCTTTCCAATTAAGAGCAAATCACTGAAAGAGACTTTCAAATTGGTTTCATTGAAGAAGAAGAAATGAAGGGAAGCTACTTGAGATCTGACAATAGCTGAAATGATTTGTAAGCATGAAGCACGCAAGATAACATTTAATTAAGAGCAGCAAAAATAGAACATCGCTTTGAATTTACGTAAGTTCTCTTGTTCTATGCATGTGTAATGCCCTTTCTTTAAGTTTCTCTTCTCAGAAATCTGTATTAACCCTCCATTCCTATAGACGATGTACTAGTTACAGGTTGGACAGCATTTCCCATTGCTTTTCGGAGATTTCAACACTCACTTTTAGGGTTTGCCTCAGGCAGTAATTTCAAAAAGTCTCAATCTGAAACAATTTTCCTCAAAGCAGTGGAAGTGACCGTTTGTGTAGGATAAATTATAAAAAAATCCTTCTATTTATTATGGCTGTGCAGAAGCTTGCTTATTGGCTGCTGCATGAATTTGAAACACTATGTGGTTTAGTCAAGTAACATCTCCAGAGCACATGGAGAAACCAGGATGCCTGCAACTCAAGTGATGATCCTGGGTCCTTCGGTCAGCAGAATCAGACAGGTTTGTAATGCCACTCACCTGATACATTTTGGATGCCTGCTTGGGGGAGAAATGTATCATACTTCCCATTTCACCCTGCTGACCAGTGAGAGAACCTCAACACTTCAGATGGCTCCAATTATTCAGATCGTTCATTGAGAATGATCTTGAGAAGGTCTTGGCTCAGAGCACGTGTCCTGGCTCTGGTATCAATCCAGTTGTCACTACAGATGAGAAACGCCTTTCTACAGCCCCTGCTCAGTGCACGGTGTGATGGTGTCGTTGTCTGCATCCAGTTCCCATCCTGCATCAGGATGCCAATGTTGAGATGCCACTGAAATGGTTGTTGTGTTTGCACCAGAACCCTCTCCAGTCTCTGTCAGACTGCCTCTCCCTTTGTGTTGAAGCTGGGCAAGCTGCTACTCCCCAGGGACACCATTGCTATCCATGTGCTTTGAGACTCTGAGATGCTAGGCTGATGCCACCATGGCAGCTGTCTGGTGGGATCCGTGGTGTTGGCCAGATTGCCTACCTCATTCACTGGTCCTCCAGTCCCCTTGTCACAGAGAGAGTGTTTGGACTGACGAAACAGCTGGAGGGACCAGATAATGCTGAGCAGCCAGATTGTGGCCTCTATATCCATGGGGTACTTCAGCCTCCACTGGCGAAGGCCCTGGGCATCTTAGTGCAACTATGAAGCCAGCACCCAGGTGATCTGCTGAGGTCCTTCCCAACCAGAACAATTCTGTGAGGCTGGAGACCACAGTGGGCACACATCTGTTGCCTGTGGGGCCAAGCCCCCTGCAAGGCTCCCAGAAAGAGCCTGGCATTTACACCTGACCCCGTCTCACTGAAGGTAAAGACTATGCTTTCCCTTAAATGGAGAACCAGGATTTCTCCATGGCTGTGATTCCCTCTTTCCCTTTTTCCCTCTTTTCACCATGAACCTTCCCACTAGTGTCTGCTGCTGATGTTCTGCCGGAGTTTGAAAACCAGTGTGCAATCTGCACACAGCTTGTGCTGTGCCCTCTAGATCAGGCTGCTCCTCCCTTGGTTTTATGGCAAACTCATGCCGGTTTAGCTGTGGTGTCCACTTTTGGGTTTTTGATGAAGTTACCCTGCTTTTAGTCCAGTTTTGAGTTTTGCAAGCTTACTGCATACTACGCTATAGCTCTGTGAATTAGAAAGCATCAGTGAAACTATATCGCAATATGAGAAATAGCGGTAAATTGCATAGGAATTAGCAGTTAATCCACTAGTAATCAATAAGTAATCATGCATAGAAATTAATCAATTGCACAGGAAACATGAGCATATGTATGATCTATTTGTGTGATTCTATTATCCGGAGTTAAGCAGTGCTCCAGTTTTTATGACAATTGTTTTAAAGTCAGTGGGAGAACTGCTGGCTTTTCAATGATGGGGTCTCATGTGTTTGTATAGTAGTATAGCCATACCCCTGGGTTATGATGAACTACCCTGGCCTTTTCCAATTGATTTTCCTTTTGCATTTGATGCAATGCAGGCTCCAAAGTCAACTTGACTTTGATATGTCCTCTGTAAAGTATGCAAATACACACTTGCCAGAACTTTCCTCTTGTGCTCCACTTCTCCCTGCTAAGACAGTAAGAACAACTGCCCAAAAAAGCCAAGACATTGGGACAAACTCTGATGGATCACATTCCTGAATGTGCTGCTTCCTGCTCTGGAAGAAGTACAAGCCAAAACCACTGGGGCAAGTCCCCCAGGATTCACTCTAGCCCATTCTTCATTTTAGATTGGATCATCTAAACCACATTTCTACTGCATCCCCAGCTCCCCAGAAAATTGTACCATCCACTGACTGTAGAGGTTGAGAGCTCAGATGGGCTGAGAATGAGCAAGTTTCTTATTTCTGTAATCCCCCTTATCTGTGTTCAAACCAACGAAATGATGATAGCAGACACACAGCAATTTCCATGTTTTGTGAAGAAACTATTTCTAACATAAAAACCATTATATTCAGACAGGTAGGGGTGATACTGCTGTAGTGACAAATGGATCAGCCAAAAACAATCTTCTTCCAAAGATAGCTACATGTTTTGATGTAATGAGATGATAAATGTGTGCATCAGCTGCATTAAGAATGGACTCTATTACACAGGGATGACTCTGTAAAGCTTCCCAGGTTTACTTTTTCTCTGCCCCTAATTTTAAGGCTCCAACTCTTCCTGCCTCTAAGCTGGTCTTTTCTAATTTTCTTCTCCCCTACTTAAAGGTACCCAGTGTACAGGAGTCTTTCTTCACCAGTAATGCCAATAATGCTGCTTCTCAAAGCTTCAGCTCAACCTGAGAGCTTGCAGCAGTGTGAAGGAGGAGGATCTTTTGTACGTTAAGGAACTGCCTGCACATTCCCAAAAGTGAGGCTGAAGCTAGACTGATTAAACAGTCAGAGTCTCCATTTGGTTATCTCTTCATTTGGGACACTTCATTTTGGCTTCCAATTAATTGCTGTATCTGGTGGGACTGAAGGAGGATTTACTGCAACTCTTATTAAATAATGACAGAGATAGAAGCATGTGTGTCAATCTCCTTTGCCTTTCAGAGGAGCCAGATTTGCAAACCAAAATATTTTTAAGAGAAATTAGAGACTTAGGACTGTGTTCAGACATCTTCCAAGAGGTGCCTGGTTTAAAGCTCGGTTTGCTACAGCACCTAAATTTGAGGGGGATTGAAACAAAGACCTACTTAGAGATGTTGCTTATTTTGTCATGTCTAATAGTATCCCCACAAAGGCTACAGCAAAGTGCTTTGAACCTGCTTGGTGTGTTGTCTGCTGGATGTAGTCCTTGGGCCCACAAAACTCATTGCAAAAGTTCAAAAACTTCTGAGACCTTCCCAGAAAGTTTAGGTTTTAATTGTTTCCTCTCACACCCAGCTCCATACTGAAGGGCTTTTTGGGATCTGCAAAATCTATGTCCAGGTACTTCTGATGTCAGGAGGTGCCTGATTGGGCTTGCAGCTGGTGGCAGCTGCGGGGTGTGGAGCTGCATGTCTTCAGCTCCTGTTGGGTCAGGTACCTTGTGTGACTTCTCATCACCAGAAGTGGTTTGGCACCATGGTCAGCAAGGTAGGATCAGCTGAGACTCTCAACAAGTTTCTCCATAAGCCTAATCAGAGCTCTGACATCTGAACAAGATGTCAACAAGATGACACCTGAACAAGATGTTAGAAGGAGTCATCATCATCCAGCTTTTGTGTCTGAGTTCAGCCAGCTCTATTGTTCTGGAGGTATTTGCCAATATCTGTTGGTTAATTAAAGCTGACTTTTCCAAAGACAGAATAATTGTTCTTCAGACAAATTATTATGATCTTTCATCATCTGCCATTGTGATGATTCTGTAAGTTTTATTTTTGTTGTGTGATAAATACGCAATCATACCCTTCAATATTGCCTCAGACTATTTTAATAACTGAGCTGTAAATAATGTTTTATTTAGATATATGCCAATTGTCTACCTTTAGTCGATGTGTCCAAGGTATGTGCAGTGGACAGCAGGCCCTGATGGCCAGACTGGATGACAGGGCATCTTCTGCTGCTCTCACTCACAAAGCAGAGCCCTCCCCAAGCACCTCCTTACCACCAGCATTGGGAAGCGTCCCTGGGCAGGGGAAGACTCAACCTGGACATCTCTCAAGGGTGAGGAGCCAAGATCACCCTCGCTTGACAACAGTTTGCTCAGACTCACCCAGAGCACTTGGGAACAGAAAGCTGTAACACTGTCATCTCCTGCCATGGGGCTCCAGGATCATGGGCAAGGCAGAGCCGGGAATGTGATAGCAGGGAAGGAGAAGAGCTGCGGGGCTGTGCTGGTGCCTGTGAGCTTGAAGGTGAGATGTTTCTCCTCCACCTCTGGGCTTTTCAGCTCCTGGCAGGAGGTGGTGCTACCAAGCACCATGTTTCTTTGGGAAACCTCCAACAGCCAGCCCTAGGGTGAGACTGTGAGTGGTGGGACATCCACGAGCAACGAGTCCTGCAGGAAACAGGAATTATGTGCTTGACCTGAAGGACATGCTTGGGCCCTTCAAAATGCTGTGTAAGTCCTGAGGAGGGGCATTGAGTACCAGTGTATAGACAAAAGGCAAATTCTGGTTATAAAACTGCTTGCTTTCCTGTTGAGGGGTAAAGATATAAAAAACCTATTAGTCAACACTGTAATTGATGGTTTGATGGTAATTTGCAGCAGCACGGTACCATGAATATAATTTTATTCAAAAGAACAGATAATGAAAACTTTTCATTTTGTAGTGACTCACGTGTAATACGTTGCATTTCCTTTAATAGGAAATGATGTGCGTACAAAATCCATAGTTACTATGATTAGTTGTTGCTGATCTTTAAAGTTAAGAAGCAAAGTGGGGAAAAAAAGTGAAAATTGTGTCAATTTATCAACAAGAAAGTTACTCAGATACCACAAGTAATGAGGCTCTGAATAAAAATGACTATAATGAATCACTTCCTTGAAGTATAATTTAGCTTGTGTTTAGAACTGAGTAAGTACAGATTTGAGGTCCTCAGAAGTGTGCATTTCATGAAGGCAAGTGAAATATCTTTAAGCTCTTAAAAATTCATTTGGTCCCTGTTACATAATTGGTGCTGCATATATTCCAGTGCAGGATAATGGAGTTTAGAGCCTTTCATACCTTACATGCACAAAATAATGTGGTTCCTAAAGGTAGCATAAAATGCACTTGGTGTGTGAAGGCAGTGCAGTGTGATTGCCCTTGAGTTGTGTTTTAATTTTGCAGCAGTATATATTTAGTGGGAAGTAGGTTATATGATCAAGCACCTAATGTGTTCTGCAAATCTACTTTCCTTACTGTTCGGACCCTGGGCGACTCCTTCCTAGCTATTGATCAAAACTCCATCACAGAGAAAGCATTGATTTTGTAGAATTGATGTTAGCAGAGCAGCTATTTAGAAGATGTTTTAAAAGTAAGACTGCCATTCAGAAAGACCACACTTGTCTTGATCTGAGTGCCTATTTTCGTTGTCAGGCATGAAAGATAAAAATCAACAGTAGTTTAGCAGAACAACTCTAACTTAAAAAAATATTGCATATTATGACAGGGAGTTCCATATTCTGTGATTGTTTGTCCCTGCTTTATGAATGAAGAATCTGTTTTTGGGAACAAACAGTCACCTCACAAAGCAAGAAATCATTGTAAGAGCGCACTATCTTTGGTCTTCCTAAGTTACGATTGTTCTGCTGAGTTTTTACCTCCAAAGACAGCAATTTTAACTTTAATAAAACACTTCTACTGCACCCCTACTTACTGAAAATAATCCTTAATCCCTGAACAGTTATTAACTCTTAAAAATCCCAAAGAGCTTGAACAAGTCTGCATCAAGACCTATTTTACACAGCTCTTGGCACGTGCTCTGTATTGGTAGGTGCCGTAACAACGTCCCCCTTCCCATTGCCAGAAAACTCATGGCAAACGTTATTTCAGCTGACTGATTCTTTCAAATGTGCAGGGGCATGTCTACAGGGATAGGTGCTTTAGGTTTTTTCCAACTACCTCCAGGGTATTTCTATCTTTTCTTTGGGGTAATTTCAACAAGAACGACTTACCATTCTCCAATAATTCTCTGCAATTGTTATTAATGTATTTCATTTATACCAGGTAAAGATGGAAATAACATTTAAGCTGAAGATTTATTGCATAGTCTTTAAGTAGAAGACTTTTAATCATTAAATCTTAATTAAGGTGAGAAATTCAGCCTCCCTCTGGGCAACTCACTACATTATTTTTTTCTGAACAGCCACCCTGGATTTCATGTTAGTACAGAAATGCAGGAGTTTATTCATGGCCTGTATCATTCTGTCTTCCAAGGTTAAGATTCCAGTAAGAATTGCTGTTTTTTCTCTTCTGGTGAAAAAACCCCAATTTTTAACCGTAGATTCCTTTGTAGCTTTTGTGGTGCTGAAGAGTTTTTCAGTGTTTGCTTGAGTGTTGTCTGACCCATCAGTTCAAGTTCAATGGTTTTCTTTCTAAATCTCGCATGTGCTTTTATGCTGTGTAGGGCTACTTTTGGTATGATGCTACCTTTTACATCACTTCTCTAGGGGAAAGTCAGTGGTGATGCCAAATCAAAAAGATGAAGAAAAGTGGTTAATTCTTGGACATCAGAGTCTGCAATAAGCCTGTCACTCACATCTTCTCCTGACAGCTTTGTGGTTTTTAATGTTGACTGTGACTTTTAGTGATTTTGCCTACAATGACAGTTGTCACAGTGTCTAAATCTTGGACAAACAATTGATTTTCAAAGCCAAAATTTGCATGCAATGCTTCTTCAAAGACTTTTGTTCCATTTTTATTGTGAGGATCTTTCTTTATTTTAATTCTTTTGAGGCTTTACAGCTCTTATAAGCCTACAGGATACAGCCTTGTAAATTGGTAAATCTTTTCTTCTGATTTCAAGACATATTCGTGTTATTCATGTATTTCTTATGCTGCTTTCTTCTTTTTTTTCATTTTACAAACTCGGGAGGTTTTGTGGGGTTTTTTTCTCCTTGCAGTGCTTTTATTGTCTTGATTTCCTTTCATTCATGAGGATGCTTATTTCCTTACTTCTCCAGAACTAAAACCTGCAGGTGTTGTGACATTTGACATCTACGAGCTGACTTCTTGTGACAGAAGTTCTGCAACTCCTGAAATGATGAGGGCCTCCATAAATATGGGTACAGATGTTTTAAGTGACTATTGATTTTCTGCATTAGATAGAGCCTAAAGTACAGACCAAAGAGCAGCTAGCTGACTGGGGACAGCCAATAGAGTGGAGTGATGTGATTGACAATGCTGCCTAAATTTATGTGAATTAAAAGGAGTACGTGAAGTGACAGCCGGTTCTGGGAAAACCACCATGTACTCTAGTACTACACATCGAACAATAGCAATAGATGGTGGTGTCCTATGCAGAGTGTTCATTTTCATTCTCCTCCATCTGTAACAGTAAGTTTCCTTAGTAATACAGTCCGATTCTGTATACTATGGAAGGAGAAATCTGAAATCTCTGAACATTAAGTGTCTTTTCTATAGCGTCTTGCTGTTTTGAAGCTATTTAAGTCATGTTAAGATTGAAAAAAAAGCGCCACATAAAGCTGAAAGGTGGGAAATCCCACTATTAAACTGCACTAAGCAAGAGATTGTGAGTTTATCTTCATCTGGTCCTGAGCTGTTGGAACTGAAATCTATCGTTGATGTTTCAATGCCTCTAGTGTTTCTAAGTGACCAAGGTGCAGCATTTTAAAGACCTTTCTTTCTCCTCAGTTTGAAGGTAGGCATGTGGATAAGTAAGGTTTCTTAGGGGAGCACTCGAGCTTGTTCCCAAACCACCCAGCCCAGTAACCCATCCTCGTTCACCGAAGTGTTCCTGGCAATGGCTTGTGGGGCTTCATGAGGTTAGGGCCTCCCTGATAGTGGCAGGCACCCAGAAAAGATGAGCCAAGTGGGATGCTGGCAGAGATCCTCTGTCACTGCAGGTTTCCTCAGGAAAAAGCTATTTCATTGAGCCCTGATTTTTTCCTCCCGATTTGATGACTCTGGTGATGTGTGGCCATGTCAGCACCACCAGCGCTGCATGGGAGGCCCAGGAAGACCACAGGTCTGGAGCAGGAATGTGGTAGCCCAGGACTCTCTACTCGGAGCCCTGAGCCAGGGCTGCTCCATGCCTTGGGGTAGACAGCAGCAGTTTTGTCAGATTTTTTTTGGAACAAAGCAATACATTCCCACAATCCCCATCTTTTCTATAAACACGGCTGTGCAGGGTAGACATGCTTGCCCAAGTCTGACCAGGCTGCCAAACACATCCATCTTCTTGTGAGTTAGTCACCAAAACCAGGTTCCCAAAACCCTAAGGGCAGGAGAGTCTGAGGCATCTTGTGGTTTTCACCCACTTCAGTCAGGGGGATTAACTTCAGAGATGTTGAATAATCAAGACACTCGATTTTTGGTGAGATTATGAGATTAAGAGCTAGAAAACAATGCTGAAGATCTCAGGCATGCAGCTGGATTTATCCGTGTTGGCCATTGATTAATTGCACATTGGAGGAGGAGTTTTCTGTCTTTATTGCCAGCTAGCACTCCTAAAAAAATATATGGATCGGTCAATGTACCTCCCTCTGAGCTAGAACACAATTCTGGTCCTCTGCTGTGCTTCCTAGAGTTCTGCAGGCTTACAGTCCTCTTCTGGGTCACCAAAAGTCTGGAAAAAATGAATCTATATTTGTATATCTCTGCCTCACAGGTCAGCAGGACACCTGACCAAAAACCTTAAACAGGGAGGGTGCCAGTAAGTGTACAGCTGGAAGGTACTTCACATGAAGGGGTATGCAACATTGGCAATCCAAATTTCTGCCCATAATGTTACTTTAATAGTCCACAGTTTTACAGCAACATATGTTCAAAAATATCATTTCCAGAAAACCGCACAAGACTTCGGAAGCTTCACCAGCATGTTAAAAGAGCTCTTCAGAAAAATACAACATAGTAACATTCTGCCAACTCTTTGAATGCATTTATTCATGTTTGGATTTGTGTAAGGAAGTTTCCATGCTATAAATTTTTATTAAAAACATGTCATTAGAAATAAATAGTACATTTATAGTCATAAACAAACAAGTAGTTTTTACACACACTATTGCTGGGTTTCCTCTTACAAAACTGGAAGTATATTCCACCATCTAATTTGTTTTGTTAATAACTGATATAAAAGCATAAAATTACTACATGAAGTTTATAGTTTTCGTGGGTTTTGTATGTCCTCAGATTAGATACACTAGGTTTGTATCTGTTTTCCTAATAATATTTATATTGGAAACATAGCCTTCTGTTCTCGCTATTGATTTTGGATGTAGTAAACGAGCTGAAATACTGCAGAAAAAATATAATGGTAATAACAAAGGTTAATATATTGGTTGCTTTTCACTGCTTGATCATGGAAATGACTGATTTGTATGAAAAAAGTAATATGCTTGTACCGTAGAAAGGCTCGATAAGCTGGTTAAAGGAAAAATACATTTTTCTAATTCACCAGAACCTTATTTTCATTGGCTGTGTGAAAATGTGTGGCTTGGTTTCTCAGATACTAGGAAAGCAGAATTCCTCAATGCTGTTCTCTTTTCTGTTTTCTGTTTCCTGCAGATCAAGTTGATGATACTCAAATGTCACACGGTTGATGTGTTTGCCACTGGAGACCATTCGCAGCACGGTGTTGTCACAGCCAATCTTCATTTGTGCTAATTAGGAAAGAGAGATATAGAGGAGATGTAAAGATACCTTTGTACGAGAGAGAAGGGAAAGAGATGTATAGTGGTGGGAATTACAAAACACTGATACATACAGTTTTGGAAACAAAGCACATTTGTGTGTAGCAGTGACTGCCAGGTGGTGGTATTGCTGACTAAATACCTTCTTTTGTATGTGTTAGTTTTACTTTACAATTACTTGGCTATTGAATCAAATGTCGTAACCTTTATTCATGCAAATGCCACTCAGTTCTCATCCACCCGCACTTTCGCCTATGTGTAGATAGACATGACACAGAGGTCTGTACCTGTTTGCACTTGGGAAGGTATGCTGCTGTTAGATACCACGAGGGTATGTGCTACTCTTGCAGAAAAAAAGGAGGCTGTGGAAATGCTAAGTAAGTGAGAAAAAACTCCTTAACTGAAAACGTAACAGCTCTGCCTTCGTTTGTTAATTTCCAGGCTCATCTGGCTAATCTAATAATGACACATATCGTAGGACAAGCATTTTAAAAACATACATAACTTAACTTTGTTATAATGATTACTGCAGGGGCAAGTGAAAGTGTGCTGTATCACACACCCCAGCCACAAGATTGAATAGCTTTAGCTCTCAAGTTCTGCTACGTGTGAAGTTCACCAGTCTACCAGGAAATCCAGGTTTGGGGAGGCTCTGCATGACTCCCTCTGGTTAATTATTTTATCATGTGGAGGTAAGTGGAAGGAGGAGTTCTCACCAGATCCATGAAAGGAGTGACAGAGATCAGCCAGTGGAAACATCTTAGACGGGTCTAAGCCAGTTCCTCCCAGCAGCTCTACAAAATCTCCCACTCCTACACAGCCTGCTGTTGGTTTCTAAAAAGACATGGGATTAAAAGTTATTTATAATTTATCTTCAAAATGTATCAATTCTCTAGACATGATTGCAGTGAACAGTAGGTTTCAGAAGTCCTCTCTGTTCAAACCTGTGTGAAATCAGGCTGTTCTCATCCTGAGCAATATTATTTCGATTTACATTAATCAGTTAATTTCCTTAAGGGATTCCAAAGAAAGAGCTAAGAGAGCTCTGAAAATTACTAGCAAGTAGTTAAGGTGTTGATTCATCTGCCTTTAGTGCAGATAAGCAATCTGATTCTGGATGCTTAGACGTATAATCTGATTAATACAGTCAGGTGCTGCGTGTGTGCTCATACTCACCTGGCAGGCAGGAACTTGAACTCCGCTACACCGTACTTATTACTAAGTAGTAAGTGTTGCTAAAATGCACTATTCTAGCAAAGTTTAATTAAAATAGGAATTAACCAAAAGAATAGTTTTGTATGATGACAATGGCTCACTGCATATTAGACCCACGAGTGCTTCTTTCCTGAAAGTTAATGGTGTTTGCCAAAAATGTCTTGCACAGACACCTTGTGCACCTTTGGGCTGTGACCCATGTGCTACTGTTTAAGTGCTTGATTTCTTTATTTGTTGCCCTGCTGTCAGCCCTTGTCTGCCCACTGCTGAGTAAGTCAACTCATTTGGCTCATCCCTTAAAGCCTGGTTTGTGACACATTTGGTTTCTAGCCATCCTGAACCACCAGTCCAGCTGGTACTGGTTCATGGCTCTCAAGAAGGGAGAAGGAGTTCACAGGGGGCTGAAGAATTGGCTTGGACTGCAGAATTGGCCATACAGTAATTTTCAGCTAATTTGTGAGGGAGGAAATTAGTACCTTTTGTATATAAAAGGCTTTACATTTGAGTAAGATTTTGTTTGCTTTCTTTTGTAAGCAAAGTGGGCTCTTCCTCTTTGGTGAGGAAGAGTGAGAGTCTCTGTGAAAATAGCATGAAAGGCAAGGGTATAACTATGAACTGACTTGAGCCAAGTAATCCAATATTTAAGATTCACACCCTGTGTAGTGCTTTGGCTGATTTTGTCCTCGGGTGTCATGATGTAAGCTGAATTTCTCCTGTCTGGCCAACAGTTTGTCTCTCTCTCATCATTGCACTGCTGATCCTTGCTCCTGAACACTTCCTATCTGCACTCAGCCCTTTCCTTGCTCACCACCTGTGCACTATGTCTTCCCCTTCACTGTGTGACTGAGATGTAAACATCCCTTGAAAACTCCATGCATCCCTCCAATGACCTCCCCAAATCCTTTTTTTACTGAACCTGGTCCCTGGGCCTTGTGGGCTCCAAAGCCATGCCAGACCTCCCCCACACTACTTGCTTGTACCTCCATGGAATGGCTCTCACCGGAGTTTCCAGTTTTCTTCCTAAATCCCAAATCTCGGTGCCAGACTCCTGAGACACTCCTAACAGCTCCTTTTCCTCTATCACTTCAGACACAACTCCTTTCATCTCAGTTTCGGAACATGGCCCCCTTAGAATCTGCTGCAGATCAGCATGTACAGCCAAATTTTCTTGCTCATTTCTTACTTTGACAAAAACAGACCATCTTTGCACTTTCACTCATGTTGCCTCTTTTGATGGGGTACCACACACTGACCCAAATACCTGTTTCTTCATTTTGCTCTACACCCTTCTTTGAAACATTCCTTTGATGCTACACCCTCAGAACAAAAAACCAGATGTGTGGAGACTCCTGTGTGTTGCACTGACAAAGACTCTGTCACTGGTTCTTTGTCTGCCTGTTTCCATCATTTGCCTCTTGTATTGCTGCATTTTTGTGCCCTGCCTCCACCATCACTTTGCATGTGACCATCATGGGCCCTAAGTACTGCTGTGACACTGGCAGTCCCTGCTAAGGACATAGGCTGCCGGTCTCACTGGCACCAGAAAACAAACTTTCTTGCTCCTATCCTTCTGGGTATTTTGGAATTTACACATGCTTGGGCCTCCCAGGCACAGGATGCTACAAACAGCTCTTACCCTCTCTTGCCTGGTCATCACCAAGCACCAAGTGCTGAGGCCAAACCCCAGCCCCGTGGTGTGCATTGGAGAAGATGGAGCAGAGGATGCTCAGCACACCAAGCACGGGATCATTTGTGAGGACATTCGTATTTTCACCATGCTAATACCTCACTATCTATCTAACCCATGCCTCCCCTTTCTGTTCAGAGTGGTTGCTGCTTTCATTATTTTAAATACAAACAGACAGCTCTCCAGGAGAGCACTCCTTTCTTTCTAATGAAATTCCTATCCTTTGTTATGGCAAGAAATATTTACATGCATTAATGGTACTTTGCATAATTTGATTGCCTCTGCAACATTACAGAGACAATAGCGACAGAGAGAGACTCATCTCTTGTCTTTGCAGGGAAAACAGAGCTCAAAGAGTGCATGCACGTGATCTGGAGTGCACATGCCTTAGCAGTGTCACAGGCTATCCGGGCTTCACCTCCTTCCCTCTCCCGTGCCCAGGAAAACAGCACCTAGTAGTAATTTCTTAGGATACAAACAACTCACCTTTAAGAAGAGGCCATTTAAATGTCCCAGGATAAGATCAGATATTTTTATCACTACTGGGTAGATTATGGAGAAGCTGCAGTTTCTGTGCTGATGAGGGATGACCATGGTAAACCTTCCTGAGGGAGTCTGAGAGATGACATTGCAAGCTGGAGCACAGGAGAAGGTACCAGTTACTCAAGCAGTCATTACTGCATGTAGCAAAATTATGTACTTTCAGTACTAACAAAGAACAGATGATTTAATTACTGAGAATTACAACCAAATGTGGAAAAAATATGCATGTGGAATTTGCTGGGGTTCTTGCATGGTATTTGCTTACTGTGTAGCACGAGGTCTGGCAGAACTTAAGGGTGAAGTGGTCAATGGGAGAGCTGACACCCCAAATCCATACAGCAGATGCTTGTGTTTTCAGGGCTCATAGTGTTTGCCAGTCTGAAGGAGGCTAAATATGGATGCAGGGCTTTTATTTATCTTTGACTGATTATTGACCGATATTGCCAGCAAATCCCTAAGTCCTGTTCTGTGCCTCTTGACTGGGGTTCCTTACCCTGCAAAGCATCCCATGGAAACTAGAGCGGGTATATGCTGATCTTATCTTAAATTTCACACTTAACAGTTTGGGTAAGGGAGTAGCTTATCATCTGTGTGTGCAAACCAAGAGATCCTCCACGCAGACCTCGAGGCCTGCAGCAGCTTCAGCACACCAGTGAAGGACACAAGCCAGCTCCAGCAGCTGCGCACAATAATTGCATCCATGGGCAAGAAGGCACACTAGTATGGAGATCCAGTTTGCAGGCTTGTGTCTGAAAAACTCAGAGTAAGGACAGGGCAGACATGCTGTCATCTTCATCCTTTGCATGGTAAAGCAGATAAACCAGACTGGCCTGAACAATAATTGTTAAATATCCTGTCCCCCGTTGGAAAAAATGATGCAAGTGACCTTTATTTGCACCTTGACAGCTCACAGGCTTAGGGAAATAACTTGCAAATAGATCCTTAGGATCATATATTACTCATAACTATCACAAAACTATTCAATGCACTGGTTTTGCTGTTGAACTTTTTCAAATATTTTTTCCTTATTGTTCATTGCTGAGATTAAACTGTCTAAATTCTAGCCAAAAGTGTTGGAACATGACGATATTAGATTGGAAGAGATTTTCTTTGAAAGAAAGATCCTTCTGGTCCTGAATATTGACGCCATGCCTAAGTTATCTCTTACACCTTTTTTTTTTTTTTTTCCCCTTGAGACACACTCAGAACCTGAGTGAAATCCTCAGGCATGCAGGTGTCTGTGACTCCACTGGTGTTGCTGGAATCTTGTCAGTGCAGATAATGTCAGAGAGAGAATTAAATGCAAACCAACATGTTCATTTTGCTTTCTGCCCCCCATGCAAGCCCATTTGACGATACAAAACGCAGACTTACGGAAGAGGTTGGTGGTTTTTTTGACTGTGACAGTAAATCCATTGCCTGGGCGATGAACCCTGAAGAAGATCATTGCCACATTCTGTGATGACCTGATGCTCCTCTGAATACTGCCACTTTCACAAAAGTCTATGTATCTTTGGGAAGTTGGGAGGGGATGATCCAAGGAACTGGGAAATTTCTCTCCTTTGAGTATCCAGCCATCAAATACCTACAGAAGTTCAATAATTGAAAACAAGGCTTTTGCTTATCACTCTATTAACAGAGAACAGAAACATAAAGTATTACAGACACTGTTTTATTTCCACACCAGGTGGCCTATTCAAAGCCACCAATTAAAAACAGAAATTCTTTGTATTTATAAATGTCCTGGCATTTAACTTATTATTCAAGCTTCAATCTGTATTTAGGAAAGTGATACAAATGAATTTTAATGTTGTCTTTATTTCGTTCAAGTGACAATTTTGGTGACCTCTGTTTGAGGGAAGCAGCTCTTTTTGCTCTAGCATCATCAGATCTGCATGAAGTTTTTTATTTCTTACTATCACAGTTCCACTGTTACTAAGAGAAGTTTTTAACCAGCTTGATTTGGAAGCCACGTGAAACATAAGCCACTCTCTCAAACTCTGGGCATTAAGTCCATTGATCTGGCCTGTAATTTTCCATCATCCATGTATTGCAGCTTGTTGTTAATGGGCCCAGAGGCCTTCCAGAGGTGTGGGAATACAATAAAGCTTCAGGGAGAAGTTATTGGCAGAGGTATTGCTCTCTCCTGCGTCTGTTCTTTCAGCTTGTCCTAACCACCGGAAAGCTGAAAAAATACTGCCTACTGAAAAAGTACTACCGCCTTAAGCAGAAACCTCTACAAAGCTTTGCTTCACAATAAAAATAGCAGCAATTTGCCCTCATCATCTTCAGGTAAATGTGTCAGAACTAGAAATCTTAATTAACTCCAGCATAGCTGTGCAGTTGCCTGCCTTGCTGTTTCCATCCCCTCTGAGCCACTCTCACATGGTAATTCCTTCTGTGCTCCAGTCAATACTGCAAAAATCCAAGGACCGGATCCTGCCATCACTTTGGCGAATAATCCTAATGTACGTATGTGGAAAAGCTGTAGTATCAGTCTCTGGATTTGCCAGAACTGTCAATTTTCTGAAGTAATGAGACGTGGGTGCTCAAAGCACACCAGGGAAAAGCTGCCTGTATAAATACAATAGCATAATGCAGAAACTGGGAGCCCATGATCAAAGGAGGGAAACCTCTATAAAGCTTCAAACATCTCTTGGAGTTTTTCCACCTCTGTAAGTGGCGTAAGTCTAGGTACAAAATTCTTGTACCCACAAGAGGCTGAAATCATCCTCCCTCGAGTGACGTCGGGAGAGATCCCAGACAGGGGTATGGGATGGAGGGACAGGATTCCCCAGGGTAGAAGCAAGCAGGGGGACAGCATCTCTGCAAGAGAGGGAAACAAAGGAAGGTCTGAAGGGCAGCTTTCCTCCTTCTCATCCCTGGAGCTCAGCTTGTGACTGGGTGGGACAGGGTCTGTGCTGTGCACGGCCACTGCAGCGCAAAGGGCAGAATGCAAGGCAAGGGGAGCAGCCAGGGGCCATCGAGCCTCCCCTTCTGTCCTGAACCAGTTCAGATCTTGGTCAACGCTTCTGCCTGCCAGCAAAATGTGCTGGTGAAGTTTTTCGATACTGGAATATAAACAGCTCTGGGTCACAAACCTCTTTCTGTTGAGAGGCAATGTCCTGAAAGGCTCTAGCAGGGCCACTTGAAAGAAAGCCTGCAACAATCCACTCATTAATAAGCTGATGCTAAGTGACAAGTGAGCAGTAACAGCTGTTTAGAGAGCTGTATCATTATCTGCAAGGCTCGTGTGATTCATGATGCAATGAGAAAACCCTGCTGACAGGGCTGAGGGGCTCAGCTTGTACTGATGAAACTTTTCAGTCGGTCCCCCAGGTGTGGAGACTGAGTAGAGGTGCTCCTGGAAAAGTTCAGAGGAGCCAGTGCTGCAGTTTGGAAAGGGATCCTCAGCCTGCACCTGACTTTGCTTTAGTGGGGTGGTGATGGGGGAGGACATTTCCGAAATCCCTCAGGGAGGAGGAACAGCCGTCCCAGAGACGGCTGCTTTGTGAAAGCCTGTTTTGCACGCACACACACAAACATACGCTCATGTGCACTTGTGTTTGCTGGCCCCTTCCACACGTACTAAATGTCTCACTCATCAGATGAAAGCAGGGAAGGGGAAGCGCAGCAGGACTTGAGTGCTTCTTACCTTCAGGAAATCACCCCCTTGGCAGTCAATGTTTACAAAGTCGTAGTCTATTGCGATGAGCTCCTCAGGCTCCCCGATGAAGAACGTTGCACAGTGCAGCTGCGGCTGCTCTGCGGTGAAGGTGAACTGCCCCTCTATACTCAGCATGTCAATGCACCCTGGACAAACAGAGACACAGGGCTGCTGCCTAGCCTGCCAGGGAGGGAGACCGAGCACCAGCTCCAGCAGCGCAGGGAAGTGAGGAGTGAAGAGAAACCCCCATGCCGAGACCCGTCTGGCAGGGAGGAGAGGGAGACCCAGCTGAAGCAATTTGGAGCCTGCTGAGCATTGGAGGATGAATAGTAACTCACAGGTGTGAGCACAAGCTTGGGATGGAGGGTTGCAGGGGGGATGACATGTTGAAGCATCTCTGAGCAGAAAATTCCATGGGTGTGTATGTGCACAATTGCAAAAACACCATGCTCTTTCAGGCTTCTCTCTAATCACTTTTCAACCTGTCCCATCCCCTGGAGATGCAACCCTGCCCAGGGACACAGGTGGACAATTTCCACCTCCTCCCATTATTGGCGACCCTCAACTCTGAGCCTCTGAGCTTTTCAGAGCCCTGTTTCGATCCCTCTGCCTTAACCACAATTTTCTGAGATTTTAACTCTTTGTCCTTCTTCCCCCTGCGTTGCAAAAAGCACCTGCCGCTCTGTCACTCCCAAATAGCCCCTTTCCTCCTTCCTGAGCTCCCACCACTCTTCCACCCACTGGTGGTCCCCATCAGAGCACCCAAGAAACTCACGGAGAGACCGCCGGTAGATCTGCCCTGCAGACAGCTCTCGCTTCAGATCTTCGCTGAGGAGTAGGAAGGGTTCATCTTCGCCGGCATCTCTCACCTGGTGAAGGAAAGAGGGCAACAAGAGGTTGGGGTGAAGTGAAATGCAGCCCTTTTCCTGCACCTTCCTAGATATGACACCAGCAGGTTAAATCCCTCCTCCAGAAACGGTGCAGCTATGAAAGAGCTCAGTCAGAAAGCTGCCAACCTGCAGTAGAGAGGAACAAACCTGGCACTTAAGAGGTGAGAACATCAGCTAAGTGCACTGCGACTCTCTTAAATCCTTAGCAAAAATGCAAGTTTGAGAAAATGGAGGATAAACAAACTGGGGAGGGGGACACAACTGTTGCATTAATGTCACCCAGGTGTAGGTTTAATGCAGGAAGAGTGAGAATTGGAGGGGAGAGAGGAAAAAGCACAATGCTTGAAAGCAGGGAGTACAAGTTAGAAGACAGCAGCTAAAAGCACAGCAGGGCGCTTTATTCGTCAGCCTCATTGCTCACCTCTAGGTATCTGGTTTCCCCCTTGGAAGCTGCGAGGAAGATGAGAACGAAGTGGCACTGAAACTGGAAAGCAGACGGCATGCTGATCCCTCCTCCGGCGGCCCTCCCTCTCTCCCCGCGTCCAAGTTTCTCACAGTCTGTGCCGGTAGGCAGGAGCCGCTGGGGTATCTTGGAGAGACTCTTTTTATAGAGCTGTTGGGAGGGGAGGCACTTGGTCCCTGTACTGATAGGGTAACCCATGGTAACTGAATTCCTCTCACAGTGACACAGTACGTGGGCATGACAAGGGTCCAAATCACAGCCACAAATTTCCAAGCCAGTTGAACACCCCTCGCTGGCAGATGTCTTTTCTACTTATCTGTCTGGGAGAGCTGAAAAGCTCTGGGGAGGAGAGCCCATCCCTGTGCAGCCAGGGCATTCGCACGGTGTGTTTATTTCCAAAGAGAAGGACGAGGAACATCCCTCCCTCCTCCTCTTCTCCTGCTTTCCAGTCCCGGAGTATTTTGGACATGCAGAGCTCCTTGCTTCCCTTCTCCTGCTCCATGACATGCAGGTCTCTGCAGTCCCCGTGCCAGGTCCTTCCCACTGGTCAAGTCTGAGTGGGCACCCCTGCATCCCAGTCAGGCTTGCAGCCTCTGGCCAGCAAGGGCTGGGGGACCTGCTGGCTTCCAGGTCCTGCACATGCAGCCATGGCACGAGGGCTCTGCAGCAAGTACACAGGCAGCTCTCCCCACCAGACACAGCTTTCATACAGAAATCAGGAAAACTTGGGGTTTGCCAAGGGCATATTCCCCAGAGAACAGCTGATACTGCTCCACCCCTGATCCTCAAGAGACACCTGAGAAAGACCTTCAAAAGATAAAAGTGGGAATGAAAATTCATAACTCTGCAGAGTACTAAAAATCAAGAATTCAGCAGAGAGATTAGTTTTAGGGTATATTCTTGTTTTCCCCCGACCCGGGATGAACCATCGATACTCTGCAGACAATAACTACCCTTTCTCCATCTCAGGCTTGCTAATGTCTCCTGCTCTGTTTCCCTGTCCAATTGTCACCTTGGTTCAGCAAAACTTAGAAACAGTATGATCCGGACTTGCAAACCTTTAAGTTTTCTGCTTCTAATTTCATTGTTAGGGCTTGTGAACAGAAACATTTGCTTGCTGTTTCACCCAACATGTTGGTCAAACAACAAATAAATAAATCTTATTCTGTCTATACACCTGTGTCTCTGACCTTATCATGCTGTAATTCTTACAGTTTTCTTTGATGTAAACTATAATGATGCTTCATATCTGCATGACACTCCTGTGAATTTGCCATATCTGTGTGGGTTTCAAGAGCATAAAAAAATCTAAGGAAACTAAAAACATTATTTTTGAGCTTTGACACAAAGTTGTATTCAAAGGTTGTTAAAACAGCTTTGAGGAACTGAGTAGTTAATTACTGCATGAACCAAGACTGAATTAATTCATCTTCATGTATTTGCCTTGATTTTAGGCAAAGATTATCAGAAATAACAAGGAAGTTTGGAATCTGAAATCCTTCGAAGTTTTTTGGGAATTACTAGTTTTGTTGAAAAACTGCAGGGTTTAGTACCAGCTTGCATTAGAGCATGGCTAAGAGGTTAATCAGAGTGGTAAGAGGTGCCCTGGAGACCACCGAGATCTTGTGGGACCAGGAAGGGGTGTAGAGGAGGAGCCCAGCCTCATTCGCTTTTCTTGTCACACTTTCACTTTCTCAAGAGATGAAGAAAGTCAGGATTACACCGTGACCTCTCCACTCTCCACCTTCAAGGCACTTTGCAGAACCTGGTCCCAATTGTGGCTGGGGTGTCCCAGTTTGCCCTGCTGGCCCCCAACCTAGGCCTCGGATGTTGACTCCTTGAATATCTTCAGAGAGAGTGTTTGATTGTATGAGAATTTGACAGGTTACTGAAGATTTGGTTAAATTCAGCTCCAAAAATGAGTAAAGGACAAATTACACTGCAGCTAAATCAACATGACTGTCTGTTAAACCAGCTGTGAGGTGAACTACTTGGAATAAAGCACACCAACACTGATATCAACACATTTTAAACTCTTGCCCTTGAATAGTTGAGGTCTGGGCTAGCGTAGCATTTGCCAGTGGAGGTGCACAGACAAGCAGGTAGACCCAGGGGCTGGAGGACATCCCAGCAGATGAGGTGTGGAGACTGTGCTTCTCCGACCAAGAAGCTGGTGGGAGGAAGGATAGGAGCCACCTCCATGGCTGTTGCAATTCCTTACTCACATGGGACCTACAGTGGCTTTGCATTTCCTAAGCAACCCCTGCAGGAGTTTTCTTTGAGCATTACAAATATTCTGTATAACAGTGCAAAAGTTAAACTCAGATGCCCCTTGCCGTGGATGTGGAGTTCAGTTTTAACAGAAGCGCTAAGGCAACCTGTCATCTATTCTGCACCATCTTCCACTTTGCATTTCGGCTCTGGGCTCAATGAAGCATGACAACATCCTGCCCAGCCTCATCGCAAAGCCTTCCACTGCCTGGGGTAATGGCATATGTCTTCAAACACAGGAGTGCCCTTAGTCCCCAAACTCTTATATACTTCCCTTTGTGCAACTCTAGAGTCTGTGTAAGACAAATATTTGGAATGGGGATAAGGAACCACATGCAGAGAGGTGCAGCTGCTGCTGCTGGCAGCGGTTGTGCCCTGCAGTGCCTCTGCACCCAACCCAGGTGGAGCCTGCGCAGACAGTGGCCCATAGGGGACCAGTCCCAGGGGAAGGAGGGGTCTCAACTCCCAGCCTTACATCACGGCTGCCAGAAGGCAAGAGAGGATGAGGGACTGCCTGCTCACTTGACACTGCTGCCTCCTCAGGGTATCACACGTCCTCTTCCCCTCTGCAGCTCCCTTTGCCCTCTCCAGCACTGCTTTTGTTTAAGGCCACTGGCAGAGGCTGAACTCTTCAGGAGATGAGATTTCGACTAACAAAGCAAAGTAACATCAGCAGTTTAAACAGGATTCAAAACAGCCCTGCAGCATTTTGGAAGGGAAAAGCACCTTCAATGCAATACAAACTCTTGGGCAAACGAGGAGGATGTAATTTTTCTTTCACGGTATTGAGTCATAGTAACATTTTGAAGAACATTTTTTTTTTAATATTGAATTATGTAACACAGTAAAACGCATTGTAGTCTGACCTTGCTAGGGGCTAGATGATCCAGCTTCTGTTATGCTATGACACCTTGACTGTGCTGCAACAGTAACTCACCTTGGGATAGAGCACTTTCCTTGACAGTTAAGTGATAGGACGATACCATGCTGGTGAGAGGCTGAGCTGTGTGCAAGGTATCACCTGCTTCGCTCTCCGACAGCTCAAGGGAGCATTGCAGGGGCACCTCAGCCTTTGCAGAGCCTCAGGTTGTTAAAGCAGTGCTCATGGGTGAGTTTTTTTATACCATTAAGCTGCATGCTTGGGAGAACCTGCTTGCCCCACAGTGGAAATCCTCTGCCTCGTGCTCAGAGCTTGGAGGTGTCTTATCAACTATTATAGCAGAAAAGAGATCCCAGCTGCGGTGAGAGGTGGAAAAAACAGCTGAGTAAAGACAGTAGTGGAACAAACTCTGTTTACCCTCCCTGTAGTGATCAAAGGATGCTCTGTGCTATAATACAGGTGGTAAATGCAGTTTCTTCTCCTCGAAAGTAAAGTAGTTAGTACAGGAAGATTGTGGATGATGCTCTTGGTATTGAGATTTCTTAGCGAGCAGTGCTTGAGCTACAGACACTCCCTAGGGATTCCTCCCTGTTGTGAAGAGGGGCTAGGTGTTATGAACCGCTTTTGCTCTTCAAAAGGGTCTCTTGAGACCCCAGCTCACTAACGCAGCACCCTACAATGCTTTAATTCCTGCAAAAGATCATTTTATTTCAGCACTCCCGTCACCACAAACACACTGCAGGCAGTGGCCCCCATTCCCTCTACTCAAGGTGGAAATTTCATCTGCTGCACATCTCAACTTGCACTCAGGTAAAGGGATGAGGCTTGATGACTCCTGAGAGTCTGTACAAACCATGGCTCCTGGACTTTGTATCAGCTACTTGTTGAAAGCCACAATGTTCTGGGTTGGGCCACATTTTAAACCCACTGTTTCTTCCCCTCTGGAGCACATCCCTCCTCAGCTGCAGCCTGACTGCTGACACAAGCAGCTGGAGAAGACCAAACCTCCTTCCATACCAGGACCTTAATCAAGAGTTAATTTTCCTATATAGACACAACCCTGTGCAAGCTCCAACTCTACACCACAGTGAGAAGCCTGGCTGCTGCATGTCCCACACAGGCCCTTCTGCTCATCTGCGCCCAGGGGTTTCTTGTGCTGATGGGAGCAGCGGCAAGTCTGCAGTGCTACACCAGCGACCGCTCAAGCAAAGAGGATTTTTCCTGCCTCAGGCGCTCCATCTTGATGCTGATTTCTCACTGTTGCTCAGCGCTGGCCGAAGAGATGTGTTGTGGGGTGATATGCAGTGTGAGACCTCTGGCTGGACTTTAAACATCCTATTGTGTAAGCTGCTAAACATTGTGTTGAGCTAAATTTATTTCCCTTAACACTTGTCCCCACTGTAACTCAGAATTAATTCAGGGACTAGCTTTTCCTTTCCTTCATGGTGTCTAGGAGACGTAGTACTAGCCAGTCCTTGCTTTTTTTGTGTGGATGCAGGATTCACACCAGTGTCCATGTCTTTGCAGGGGATTGCTGCACATCACTTGGATTTTATTATACACGTATGCCGTTCAACTGGTTGAAAATCTTTCAGTATGTTATTCCTGTACAGTGGGATCAGTTAGCCTCGACTAAGGCAAGAAAGAAATCTAGTGGCTCTGAAGTGTCACAAATGCTACAGTGAGGGCTAGAATTTTGGTCCCATGCTTGCCAAATTGCATGCTAGCAATAGGTTATTGCTCTGAAACAACTCCACAGAAAAGAAAGAAAAGGGGAAGCTGCATGGCAAATTGCAGCCCTCAAGGTTGTTAGGAAATGATATCTTTGATATAGACTCACACAAGATTTTGCTTCAATTCGATTTTGCTCGACTACCTCCCTGAAGTGCCTGTACACCAATGCACGCAGTATGGGGAATAAACAGGAGGAGCTGGAGATCTGTGCGTGGTCACGGGGCCACGACCTCATTGCGATCACGGAGACGTGGTGGGACAGCTCGCATGACTGGAATGCAGTCATGGACGGCTATGTACTTTTTAGGAAGGACAGGCCAGCAAGACGGGGTGGTGGAGTTGCTCTTTATGTCAGAGAGCAACTGGAATGTATCGAGCTCTGCCTAGG
>VZSC01018597.1:466574-481236 GCA_013398225.1 Steatornis caripensis
ATTCTATGATTCAAAAATCTTCTGAGAAGCTAGAACCAAATGTGTACGAAAGTCACCGTAAGTCACCACAAAAACCACTGGAGTAACTAAATCCTTACTCAGTACTTGCAAACCATTACTGATACTTCACATCAGTCCTGAGGGACCATGGAGCGGCGTCCTGTCAGTAACCATTAGGCCCTTTCTCCACTAAGAGGTTACATCATGCTTCATGTTCTCATTTATGATAAGGGCAAATTAATTATCATGATACTTGCTGCCAAATCACCATGTGTATCCAGCACACACATCACCACCACATCTCATTACAACAGGTCAGCGGCCTGCAAAGGACCCAGCCAGAAGGCAACCATAGCACAGACCCAGAAAAATAAATGTGGAGCTTATTAATATCTCCAAAGCCTCTGTTGTCTGGAGGACTCAAACTGTGACTGCCAGGTTGCTCAGGACCGAAACCGTGGCTACGATCATGACTACATTTCGGCACTGTTTGTGGCGTATGAGAAATGAGTTTGATTGCTGCCATGGCAGTTATTGACGGGTAACCACCCATTCTACAAAATGTGTCAGGTAACTACTAGGAACATAGTTTAAGCAGGTAGGCTATGGATATACAATAGGAAAGGTAGAGTTCAACATGACTAAAGTAACTAAGTTGGTCCTGTCAACGGTATGATACGTTCCTTTTAAAGGAACCTAATCAGATTTGCATTGACAGCCAAAGGAAAGCATTCCCATCAGCAGAAACACCAAGTCTGGGATCACATTTTGTGCTTCATTCCTTTACTCTTGCATGGGTTTCAGCATCAGGCAGGTTTCCCAATAGCCTGTGATACAACCTGAGCCGAAGACTCCTTCCTCTGCAGTCAACGGGCATCACCGGCACTGGCTTCTGTTACTACCTGTCTGCCCCAGCTCTGTGCTGGGTATGGCAAGCCTTTCCAGAGCCTTGCCATACATCTCTCTGTAATGACACTTCTATTACTTCTTTGCGTGTGTCTAAATTGACTTTAAATGGAGCTGAACTTTCCATAGGGTGAAGTAAGTGTAGCTTGTTAACTCTGGGCAGTTTGACACAAGAGATGTGTGATTTGTCATGTTGAGTGGTTTAGAGAAATCACAATCACATGTGATTTATGAACTGAAAGCCTATCAGCATCATGCAGGCTTGATGATAAGTGTTGCATTAACACTATTTATGGCATTGAATAAGAACAAGGGCTGCGAAGCTCACAGTTTAGTGGGTTACAAATAATCAAGCAAACATTTTATTCAGACATCGAGATTACCCTGAGGGCGGTTATCACTACCAGCTCTGCCTGTGACTCAACCGAGCATCTACACAATGCAGTAAGGGCCAAGAAGTAGGAACAGAGAAAAGTTTTCTCCCAGGAAGAACACATATGGAAGGGGGTGACTGGTGAAGGTGCATGCCGTCACTCCAGCATTAAAAGAAGCACCAGACATTCGCCGAGCCATTTAATTTTAGCCTGGGCCTGCCTCCTCTGTGGATGTCCCACGTGGGACCTCCCCTCTCAAGAGCTGGTGCAGGAAGACCTTGACACCAGAACCACACACAGATGTCAGCTTGGCTCTGAGGCAAGGGACCTGGCAGATGTCTCCTTCACTCCATGTCTATGGACCATAGTGAGTTGCGCCAACCTTCAGCAGATACAGTGTCTGCTTTGATCAGTCCCAGTGCCCTTGCAGAAGAATAGTCTCTTTTCCAAAACACGGCACAGTTCTTGTGGTTGGACTTTGCTTTGAGGTATGGCCCTCGTGTCCCAGGTCAGGTTGCGTGCTGGATCTGCGGAGGACACAGTGCCACAGCCTCTTCCACCACTGCAGCCTTCTCCCAGTAACCTCGCCCCACACAACAGCTCCTACTCCTCCTCTCCCAAATTTCCTTTTCAGCTTTAGGTTACTAGAACATTTGCCACTTTATTTTCAATGCTGAGGTAACCCCATTATACAGAATATAATTTTCAGATATATTGAGAAATCTTGGTATTTACACTTGTCATGTTTCAAAATTAATTAGATCTGTGTCACTACAAAGAACAAACTTAATCTTTGACAAAGCACTACTTTGATATTTTTGTTATTTTAAGATATCTTGCCTATGCAAGAACAAGTATTTCTCAGCTGAAGTGACTTTCTCCTTGACTGAATCTTTCTCATCTGGGAAACAGCTGTGATTCAACATGATCTTCTCTGATAGTGTTAGGCATTACAGTAACAGGCCCGTTTCAGAAACACTGTGGAGTGTTACACAATTTAACTAGTCAATATGAGTCAGATGACAGATGCTGGCATACCCAGTGTAATGGTATATTTATCCTTTCAACTGCTCCTATCACTTAGTCCTTTATTTTTCATGTGCATGTGATTCTTACCAGTTATCCTTAGTACCATATAGGCTGCAGTGCCAAACACCTTGATCAGTTAGACTCCAAACACTTTTAGGTGAAAGTACTGGAATATTTTGTGTCAATATAAAAATCATAAACATTGAAGGACTTTGAGATCAGCCAGGCAGCATTTTTCAACCTTCTGAAGGTGACGGCAATGTCACAGATGATCTTTACTTTGGGTGTACCAATAGGCTTTGTAATTTCAAACAGAAACTGTACTTGGCTTTCAAAGACTGATGATTCTCCTTCATGCAATATTGTTCTTGGGGCACCAAACATGGCAAAAAAAAAACTTCCCCGAGTTAAAACTGCAGAATTAGGTCATTAATTCAAGGTCAAAAAGACATTTGGTTTTAGCTGGCCAAGGCATTATGGTTTAATGGGACAGAGCTCTCCAGTCTTGCCTCTTCTCCAACCACCCTTTGCTCAGCCACAGGGACCTATTTGCTGCTCTTCTCAACATCCCCAGCCAGAGCTAGGAACTCATATCTTTTTACATTTCTCAATTTTTTGCCATTTTTCAGCTCCCTAAATGCAACCTTAACTAACACCTTCAAGAAATTCACTTGCTTTTCTGCTCTTTACAACACCTTTTAACCACAGATTTTTCCTGCTGTAACTTTATTCTGTGTTGCCATATAGCACTTTTCCGGGTTCATGCAACTGCTGGGAATACGGAGTCAGAGCAATACATGGAATTTAGACGCAGACTCCACAGACAGGTATTTGAGAGCTACAGTATTAAAAGCAGATGTATTACAGTAGCATTTCCCACCAATTTTCCCCCAAATACCTGTACCCTGAGTAACTGCTCCTCATGTCTTCCTCCTAGCTGCCTTGTTGCAGCATTTGCAATTTTACAGACTTGTCCTTATTTAGCCAACCAGCTCACAGAAACACAACTTTCCACTGAAGGCTAATTTGAAGTCTCAAGCACATTCTCAGCTGTTGCAAAATTATGCCACTAAATGCAATAGGCTCTGTCGTTTTATATCAGCTGAGAATCTACTTGCGAGGGCAAAATAAGTGGATGCAGCTGCAGTTCCCTTCCTTGGGAGTTGTCCCTCATACACAACTGACTGCAGGTGGCTGAGGGCTGGTACTCAAAAAGAAAAGCTTTTTCTAGTTTATTTCTTTTTAATGTATGTGGTGAAGTTAATTCACATGCTCTGTCTGATGGCTGCCCAGCACCTGTAACCCACGATACCCCAATTCAGAGGAAAGAATGTGGATGGAGCTAGCTTAGAAAACTGATTACCAGATAATTAAAAAAATGTTATCTCTAATGTAGTATCATGTGGCAGAAGAAAGATAAAATTGAAAATGTGACCTCTTTTTTCTTCAAATAATACAATGCCATTCAACAGACTTAATTATCCCTGAAGACCCATCTATTAACTACTGGCCTATCAATCAAAACCCTTATTAGACATGTGCATGATGTCACATCACAGTCTAACAAATCTTCCTGCCAGTGAAAAATCTTTACATAGATTAATATGATTTCAGAGGCAAGTTTTGCGTTTGACCTTTTACCCAACTTCTTCAAGGCTGAAATAAGAGAGGAGCTGAATGTTTTCTATATGGTCCTGAGCTGGGACTCTGGGCTGTCTCTAAGAGTCTCCCCCTTGGCCGTGCTCTGCTTTATGCTGCGGCATGGAGCCTGCAACTCTTGTACTGGAAAGCGCTCTGCCTTGGATGGCTGAGTGACCTGGAGTGGATGTGCATTGCTACAGGTGAGACCTTCTCCTCCTTTTTCTTGGCTGTTTGTACAGATATCGCTGGCTGCTTGGGATATCATGAAGCCCTGCTTCACCGAGATACCTGCATGCGGTTTTGAGATGATACAGTCCATCCTACGCACACTCTGTACACCCTCTACATTGCTGTGGCCATGCACCTGTGGCAGCGATTGCTGTCCTGGGGGAAAGCCTGGTCCTTTTGCTGCAGAAGGAAACATTTGCTTTGCTAAGGGAAATATGTACATGCCTCAGAAGAGCAGCATTGAACTGTCAGCCCAGGGAGTTTGCCAGCCTATGTGTTGGGATGCCAAGGATGAGAAGTAAATGCACTAATAACCATGAGGATTTGAAAGGCAATCCTGTCCAGATTTCCCCCACCAAACAGACGGGCACGTGGAACTGCCCTAATGTTGTGCCACACTGAGAAGCTCTTGGCTGTGTCACACTCGCTGCATGCACTGCTCTGCTCATACCCAGCAGTTTTGACAGGCTTTGGGGATGCTGGATTTTCTTTGCTAGGAAGTGCAGATTAACACAGATAGTCCGTGAATTCAAGGTGCTTCTGCAAATGCAGCACCATGTTTGTATCCATAAATATAAAATCATCACTAGCAATAACCAGGATCTCCTGTCCTGTTGGGGTTCTCCTAGAATCACTGCTTTCTCCCTTCCCACAACCTCAGGCAACCTTTTTTCTCGCTTTTATGGTGAGGAACTGGTGTTGTAGGATGATGATTATCCCATAATCATCACCCTACACTGCTATAGAGTAAAAAAGGTGGTGCCTTCCTAGTTGACCTAGCTGGTAGGTCAGAACTTGCAGAGGCCATCTGATTTCAAAGCACTGGTCATCATGGTGATGTTATATGCAGCTCTTTGAGATCTGTAGTTGGATACTGAATCTGAAGAGGTTATAAATTTATTTACCAATACTGCATCAAGCTTCATGTACCCAGTTGCACTAGCACATCAAGTCTCTTTTGAACTGAAATAAAAGCAAATGGCAAAGGCTGAGGCTCTCAAGATAATGTCATTTATTTTCTCAAAATCTGCTTTTTAGATGTCAGACAAAACAATTTCACAATAGCTAGAACAGATCTTGTCGGGCATTGCTGTATTTTTATTTGTCTTTAATGTAACTTGAAAATATTAGGCCCTATTGTGGTGCTCACTTTTCTATTGATTTTTCAGGCAGTCTGATAACACAAATGAAAAAATTGCCTGTAATTAGACAGCTTTCCTAGGTAAGCTACACAGCAAGCTTCCTCTGCACATACAACTTCAAAGTGGTTCCCAGGTTCATGAACTACAGGCAAACTTGAAGTCAGCAGGAAAAGTGAGAGTAAACAACGAGATAAAAATACTGCCTTCGAAGCTAAAAGCAAAACGTTCATACCCGCAGGACAAAGTGGCAACAGCAATGTTGGCCATGCAAGCACTGGCTTGTACTGCTACTGTGAGTGGCTGCAATGCAGTTCTCCTTCCTGAGGTTTGCTTATGGAAAAGAGGATTGCTCACAGCTTCTGCTGGTTCAGAGGCAATTCAAAACTTCTAGGTCATCTTAAGATATCTTCCCTGGAAGTGGTGTCTACTAATGCAAGACTAGTTGGCTCCTGTGGGAGAGGAACAGCAGAGGAATGACCCACTGGTGCAATGGGTCAGCCCACAGTTAGCTTGAAATTATCATGACAAGTCGCTTACCCCAGGACCAAATGTTGTTCCAGGGCTTTTTTTTTTCCTAGCATTCGAATGTGCTTTGTAGCATTTTCTTCCTTTTCTGCTTGGTCTCTAGTATTTGTGTAAAAAAGTTTCTTTTTTAAAGCTGATAGGGTTTAACAGTTGTCCTTGCAGTTAAAACAACAACAAGAAAAACCTAACTAGCCAAGCCAAAAACAGTGATTTATGAGGTTTTCTAAAACTTTAGTTGGAATAAAGATCATTTGAGTCATTCTCCTCTGATTCACCCATAGCTCATGTGCAAGCAAGCCCCTTCCGCAGAGGAATTAGCCTGCACTCAATCCCTAGTAAATTCAGCTGATGAGATGGCTCCACTGACCCTCTCCATCACAGTAGCAGCTCTCTCTGACTGACCCCGGGGCACGTAGCTGTCGCCAGCTGTGACTTAGCATAATTCTGTTTGGCACATGGGCTGCTATGTGTCCAGGGGCTCATCAGGGATGAGCAGAGGGTTTATGAACTTTCTGGAGCTTGTTTCCAAAAAGCCTCTTTCTCAAAAGTCATAATGGACAAATGGTCCTTACTGGGACAATCTTATTCATTGTAGCTTTGGGATGAAGCCTTCAGCTGGCTCTCCTCTTCCTTCCCCTCAAAGGAAGCAGAAAGGCTTGGAGACCAGCAACAGTCTTCAAGACCTATGAGGAACTATAAAAGCAGTTTTACTTTTTCTGGCTGACACTCCTGCTGTCCTGGTCCAAAAAGCTGCAATGATATTAAGGTGCACAACATTGCAGAGACCAAAAAGTTGAGCAGTTGTTGTCAGTTGTACTTTAATACTTTCTGCAGTGTTCCCCTACAAGATCTTCTGTAAATCCTATATAACTTCAGTCACTGAACAGTTAAAGATGCAGCAGTTTCTGCTTTTCCCACCATCACAGTTTCCTTTTTTCTGAGATAACATCACTTGTTATGGTGGCCCCGTTCTTGGGTTGATATCTGTCCCTTGTTATATTCATTAGACCCTATAGAATCCCATTCTTATAATAAATTACATCATCTTAATGATATATGATCTACAAATACAGTCTTTACTGAATGATATCCAGCAGACTGGGGAGGAGACACAACTGAAATGCATTCTTCAAATGTTGCCTAGCAGGGCATGTCTTTGTTGGGGGATGTTTTTTTTTAACCTCTTACACAAACAGAAAATCCTCAATTAATTCAGTTGGGTTTTATTATAAGTCTGAAGTTACTAACAAAATAACAAGGAACAAAGAGAGGTTTTGGTGCAAGAAAAAATCCACGACACCCTGCCGCTGAGGATTTGCAGGGGTTTGGATGCATGCTTAATTCAAACAGGAGTGTAGAAGTACTCTTAATTCAACCCAAGCGCAGGTTAATACTGAAAGGGATTGTCCTACTCTCTCCACGCCGGGACACGGGGTCCCAATGCCCCTTTTGCACCACTTCCGTGCAGTGAGTTGGATCAGCGTGAGATGAAATCATTGTTCCACAAGATGACTCACAATACAAAGCTGTACCCTGGGATCCTGTCATTAAATCCCCCAGAAGTGGTCCTCTAAAAGCCCTCCTCTTAAGGGTGCCAGAACAGTGAAAGCAGAAGGCATTTACATTTCCCCTGAAGATCCAGTCCTTCCATCAGCCCTCAGAGCAGTTTGCTGACTAAATCCTCTACGTATTTGAATAATTTATCATATGAATAAATTCATTTATGTCGAATGAAGAGGTGGACTGCTGGGATGCAGTAACGCCAACACGACAAAATTGAAGCTGGGGCGGTGGGGGAAATGAACCTGTAACAATGGCAAGCGGTACCGTCTGCTCAGGCAGCAGAAGACAGCTGTGACCACATCTGAAATACGAGAGTGCAGGGAGGTACAGAGGAGCATCTGAAGAGGGCTTTAGAATAAGCGTGTCTGAGCAAAAAAGCAAGCTGCTCTTTTTGAGCTGCAAAAATATGTTTGCTACAGAATGACTGAAAACTAAATTGCAAGTTTTATGTCTCATTCCAAATTTTCCAGTTCAGAAAGGCTGGAAGTAACATTCATGTGCCTGTTACTTCCCACTAACATTTAAGAAATAGAATTCTCAACTCCTGCCAAAAGGACTGTCACCCCAAGTCCCTGACCTGTGCAACTGATGAATACACGTTGTAGGTGCATGCAGTGCAAAGACTGAAAATGCTAAAAGCCAGATCTCCAGTAGTGTAAACTGGCTTTGGTCCAGGCTACAACAGCTGCTGATCTGGTCTGCAAGCGTCTTACAGCAGTAACAGTTGGACAGATGACGATTTGCATTCACTAAATACTGATGAGGGCTACCTAACTAGGCATGCTTTGCTCCCATTTGTGTCCAGAAGATTGATTGTATTAAGCATTTTTAAAATCCCTCTTTCTTTAGCTGTTCTTTAAAGACATTATTACATGCCACAGTCAAAGCAGCAACCAGAATGACAAATTCATTAAAATCCACTTCATTGTCTTTATCGGAGTCCAGATCTTTCATAATCTTATCAACCTCAAGAGAGTCTCTTTGGCCCTAAGGAGAAAGAAAAGTGATTTAGCCGTGCAGATCTTGAATGCACAATCCTGACACACCTGATGGTGCGACCCACTGGTACATCACAAGCCCCCATGCTATGAAATAAAAGGCTGCATGAAATATACACCTGAATACTAACATACCACTAGTTACAGCATTAAAAACATTGGTCTGGAGTCCCGCAGGTGCACAGCAACAGAAATTGAAGACAGTGCAGCTCTTAGAAGGAAAACAGACAGTAAATAGGCATGGAAATGAATCAAACAGATTTTAGGAGCTGCTAAGCGCTGATTTCTTTTGACAAGATGGATCTATAAAATGCAGTTCTCTGTATCATCCCCTAACAAACAGTGCTTAGATTTTCAGCAGGCTATTCATAAGTGGTCATATTATACTTCCATTCATCACATTCAGAAAATCTCTACTTAGCAAACAACACACCCTATTCAGTGGCAGTAAGAACACTGAATCTCGTAATAATAAATCAATAGCCAAGATTAAAAGAAAATCTAATTCAAGGAAATGGATATATCGTAAAAAAAAAAACAACTGGTGATGGGGTCCACAGCAATTCTTACAGTTAAGATGATACAGAAAAAAATTATGAATCTGATCAATATTCCACAAAAAGCATCCATGCTGTGTAATGCGGAATACAACAAACATGTAAAGAGATATTCAGATCAGCATCTTATTGCTGAAAGAATTTTCTTAGCGTCTTTCTCCAGGGCACAAAAGCAGCTGTATTGTGTCTGTGACCATTGTGTGCGCAAGATAATTAAATGTCTTGTAAGGACTGTTTGCTGGATTTAATTCTTTGAAGGCTTATCTGTGCCCTATTATTAAAAACAAACAAATAAACAAAAAACTGATTAAAGCCTGATTTAATGTTGATTTTGCTACTGCTTCTAGGCTGCCCTTGCCCTCCTGTTCGGAAGTGCAGGAGTAAGTGGAGCACAGGTACCCAGCTCTGCCGCTGGTGGCACATGGCAAGTCACCAGGGCTGGACCACCCTCCAAAACCAAACTTTTCAAATGGGACACTTGATCTCATCTCCTTCCATCCAGCTCTACAAAGACTACTGTCATCTGAGAGGCTGTGGCAGGATGTGCCTTGCATAAGGAGACGTTCTTCCCAAACACTTTGATAGCTGCTTATTCCACCCATGAAACAGTAACTTAAGAGATTTGGGAACCGCATCTTACTGAAAGGAACTCAGTGAGCTCACTGGTGAGGAGCTCCTTGAGTTCTCCTTTACTCAGCTTGTATCTGTCTCCTTCTTTGCCAGAGTAGTGTATGGAAAAACCCTGATCAAGATGTCCATTGCATCCTCCAGCGGTGTGGACATAGCAGTGAGTGGGAGAGCTGCAGGACAAAGATCCAGAGTCCGTGACACTGCACAGGAGGCAAACCCAAGGCCCATCTCGGGGAAGGGATGAAGAGCTAGCTGAAGAGAGAAATTGTTACGAATACTGAAAAAATGGGTTTTCAGTGATGATCGTGTCAAGTGTGTGTGAATGTGACCAGACTTGTGCAAAATAAATAAAACATTGTCCTGAACTCACTAGCAATAACTTTGAGAAGGTAAATGGAAAGGAAGGCTTTTATTCAAGAAAGTGATCTCCTGTGCATCCATTTTGCAACCCTACTGTAAAAGGAATTACCTTGTACCCATAGCTGAAAACACAGGGAAAATGAAGACATACTCTCCTAACTGTTCATTCAAAAGCTTTCTCAAGAAAATGAGATCAACAAATAACAGCGGCCAAAGTGGATGTGCATTTACACACAAGGCTCCACACCAGTTTCTTAGGTAGTTAGAGGAAAGTCAGCAGTAATAAGGACAGAAGCATCAGCTTTCCATTTATTCGGTTGGGTTTTCTCGGGCTGACCTTTTTTCCTGTAAGTTACCTGGAATAAACCAAGGTGAGCTAGGCATCCCTGAAAGTTTTCTTCATCGGGCGTGCAGTAAGAAGATACACAGGGAAGCATCACCAAGAGAAAAGATGGAAATGCAATTAATTGCTGAGTAGCTGACTCAAAAATTAACTAGAAATAGAAACCAGGTGAAAGGGAAATACCGTGTTGATTAAGCACTGGGAGAGAGAGTTAAAAGCCAGGATGAAACTCAAAGTAAGACAGGAGTCCTAAACAATATTACCGTGCAAGGGCTAAGACTTAACTGCTTTACAGACTAGCTGAGGCATATGCAAGAATTTAATTAGATCACAGAAGATGGTGGTCACCATCCTTTCAAAACCCATGCACACGCTCTTGTTTCTCATGCTGAGAGGGTGGATTACACAAACAGACAGACGTATCATTGTCACAAGGATGATGGGACTTGTGTTTCCCTCTGCATTTGGCTTCTCTGTTCAATAAAAGCTGCTTGCTGTAAATGGGTCACTAAAATATTCACTAGGCATAGCAGAGGGCTGTGTGTGGAACATACGAGGTATTTTTTATCATTTGACCTTTTACAAATATGCCCCCCATCTGGGGCCCTGAATGTCAAAATTAAAAAGTGCTAACAACTGCCAAGTCAGTACAAAACAACTTCCCCCTATTTTCAAAAGAACTCTTTCTAATATGTCTCCCTGCACTTCTACAGCTGAGAGTTTAAATGCCTCAGTGCTGGCCACCAAGATGCTTGGGTACCTACGGGTAGGCTTGTAGGTGTGTTTGCCACAAATCCCTTGACACATCTATGTTTATTGCCGGATGTCTCCGTAAGCCTAAAACATTGGCTCTTGCTGAATGACATTTTTGCTGTAGTACATGTGTCCTCAGGAGGAAATGAAGAAATGCGTTTCAGAGGAAGGCGTACCTGAAATGACAGTTTGCAGTAATCAACAGGCTTGGCTTTTTTTTTTTTTGATCGGTGCTGCACAACAACAGCGGCTCAGGATCTCTCTTTTAATAAGTGATCTTCTCCCAGTAAAGCTTCCCCTGCCCTGACCCCAGGAACTCACTGATCCTGGGAGTGATTGCTGGGGGATGAAAGAAACAGCAGCTTCACCACAGTAGGGCCTACATAACACCCAAAATACTAATGGCCACAGTTTTCATGACAGTCACATGAAATGGATAACTGCTTGCTTTGGTATTACTTTCCATCAATAAAGCCTTCCACCTGCTGCACATGCATGTCCAGCAAGTACATCTGTGCAGATACACAGCAAAAGGGCACACAGCTGCAGTTCTTTCTCTCTTTTATTCCAGTCAGGGGTAAAGTGAACAAAATAGGCATTGTTTTTATCTCTGAAAGCCTCCAGGCACTTGTAATTTTAAGTGCCATAGTAGATCTCAGCCTACACTTCTGCCTGCTTCCTTTGCTTCCAGACATGACACTTCTTCCATCCGTGTTGTTCTAACGAGTCCCCACAGCCCAAGGGGTCTCATCTGGGAGAAGAGGAGGGGAAGTAGGACCAGGCAAAAATGCATGGGAGGTGACAGTATGTTAAGCATTGTTTCCAAAAGAGTAGGCAGGCTCTTTTGGTTAGAGGTCCCTGCAGACATGCACAATACTAGGGTCAGGGAGGATGTCTTCACCTCCATCACTGCAGTCGTGAGTGCTCACCAGGGATGGGGGATTTAACTCTTAGGTAAATTTGAGAAAAGGTCCAGGTGGAAACCAGCCTGGAAATGTTGATATGCAACAAGAGGAACCTAATCTCTCCTGGAGTCAGGGGAGAGTTTGAGAGGAGAGTTGCTCTCCACACCTCTCCTGTATTTGAGGATAGCTAACGGGTGCACAATTTTGTACAGAGGGAGTCTCTGTGCTCCAGCAAGCACAGGGATATAGCTGGACCATATGCAGCGTGTGGGAGAAGAACATGGGTGATATCAGGTGCAGCATATAGCTCTCCCACTCAGATCCTGGGCATACCCTGTATCTTTGCAGATGATAAGAAAAAGCCTCTTAAGGAGTCTCTTAAGTACAGCCATGCAGGACTATGTCTTGCCTGTGATTCACTAATGCTTATAACTATTGCTCAGAAATATTAAGCAGATAAACATTAAAACACTGTGGGGTTTTGCCATTTGTTCAACAACAGTTTCACCCACAATCACAAAAAAAACACAGCTGAGTCAATACATAAGTATAAAATCCTCCTGTTTGTCTATATATTATGTCTATCCTCTGACTGATAAATATTGCAAATCAATTACCTAAGCAGAGCCTACAGGAGGTACAACTTCCAGGAAGCAGGTATAAAATTTCAGAGCTGCCATCCTCAGGACAGAATAAAGGAGGGTTTTCTATATTGTCTCCAGGACATCAGCTCAATACTTTACACAGCAATATAATTTGTGCAGACTCTTTCAACAGCTACTTTCACTCCAGCTAATTGTGTAAGAAACTCTCTATTCCATGCTGGTGGATTACATGTACACAACGAATGGCTGCGCTGAGCTTATTTGTTAAGAGGTCTGCCCAGTTTGCTGTGCCCATGTCTTCCCTCCCTGGCTAGCAAAATCCTGCCAGCAGCTCTAGTGACAGCAGACAGCTCCTCTAAGGGCAGGTCCCAGAGGCTGCTGAAAATCAATGGTTACCAATAAACTGTTTTTAACCCTTCATCCAAAACACCAGCACAAACTGTTTTTGTATAATATTTAATGGGGTTTGAAGATAAGTAACGTCAATGCAGCCTGTGAGCACTTCTGTATAATTGCATGATAGAACTCTGTGTCAGCAGCCACCATTTCCCCTTTGATCTTCCCTCGCACTCTGGTTTCCACCAGCGTTAACATGGGACCAGCAGCAGTCATGGCTGACAGAGGGAGCAGGACCACTACATGACTGGAGACGTGAAGATTGATGCCTTCCTCATTCATGAGCAAACTTAGTCCATTGCAACCTGCTAAATCACAGCAGTGTTGGTGGGAAGGCACCTCTGGAGGTGCCCAGTCCTATATCCTGTTCAAAGCAGGATAGTCGCCACTGCCAGATGAGATCAGCCATGGCTCCATTTAGTTAAATCTCAAAAACCTCCAAGGATGGAGATTTTACAAGATCTTGGGTAACTTGCTCTAGCTGCACTACCTCCTTCGTTGAAGTTGTTTATCCTAATATCCTGTTTTGGCACCCCAAGCTGCAGTTGTGGCCACTAGCCCTTTTTGCACGACCTACCACTACCAAAAAGCATTTGACTTTGTTGACTTTACAAATTCCCTTCAATTACTCTTGGCTCCGCAGCCAAACTCAAAAATAAACTTGAAAGCAGCCTGCCCCCTGATTCACCCAGTCTAGTTTCATATTCTAGTGTCCTCTTCAGGTTATATGCTTACCCCTCACAGATTGCCACCGCTGTGCCCTTCTCCCAATCAGTATTACAATATTAAAGTTGCCACTGTGAAATCAATGGCTGTCAGAAGCAGAAGGGCACATTTTTCACCTGGACAAAGTCTGTACAGAGCCAAATTCTTCCATCTTTGTTCAAGCAGTAATAGATGATAGCCTTACAGAATGAGTCAGCCTTCTGATTTCACTGGAGGCTGCTGAAAGAGGCAGAGGTTGTTCCTTGCTCAGTGTCATGGTTTAACCCCAGCCAGCAACTAAGCCCAAGCCCCACACAGCTGCTTCTCGCTCACCCCCAGTGGGGTGGGGGAGAAAGTCGGAAGGATAAAAGTGAGAAAAACCATGGGTTGAGATAAAGACAGTTTAATAGGTAAACAAAAGCCACACGCACAAGCAAAGCAAAACAAGAAATTCATTCACTGCTTCTCATGGGCAGGCAGGTGTTCAGCCATCTCTAGGAAAGCCGGGCTCCATCATGCGTAACGGTGACTTGGGAAGATAAACGTCATCACTCCATACATCGCCCCCTTCCTCCTTCTTCCTCCAGCTTTATGTGCCCAGCACGATGCCATACGATGTGAGCTATCCCTGTGGTCAGCTGGGGTCAGCTGCCCTGGCTGTGCCCCCTCCCAGCTCATTGTGCACCCCCAGCCCACTCGCTGGTGGGGCAGTGCGAGGAGCAGAAAAGGCCTTGGCTCTGTGTAAGCACTGCTCAGCAATAATGAAAACGTCCTGCATTATGGATTCACCAAGGGAAAATCCTGCTTGACCAATCCGATAGCCTTCTATGATGGCATGACTGGCTGGGTGGACGAGGGGAGAGCAGTGGATGTTGTCTACCTTGACTTCAGCAAGGCTTTTGACACTGTCTCCCACAACATCCTCATAGGAAAGCTCAGGAAGAGTGGGTTAGATGAGCGCACAGTGAGGTGGGTCAAAAACTGGCTGAATGGCAGAGCGCA
>VZSC01018597.1:481738-494291 GCA_013398225.1 Steatornis caripensis
GAGAGGTTGTGGAGTCTCCTTCTCTGGAGATACTCAAAACCCGCCTGGATGCATTCCTGTGCAACCTGCTCTAGGCTAACCTGCTTTAGCAGGGGGGTTGGACTAGATGATCTCTAGAGGTCCCTTCCAACCCCTACCATTCTATGATTCTATGATTATCAACACTGTTTTCAGCACAAATCCAAAACATAGCCCCATACTAGCTACCAAGAAGAAAATTAACTCTATCCCAGCCAAAACCAGCACACCCTGTAAACCTGAGAAAGGACTCAACCAGCTATGACTGCTTCCTTTAATTTTAATTGGGGTAATGTAGAGTTATACCCAGCTGGGAGGTAGGTTGGCTCTACAGGACTGCTCCTCCTTCCTACATGGAGATGGGACACTCAGACCACAGGCAGCCAATCTTATGTCTGGTCTTAGCTCCTCAAAAAACTTAGCAGAGCTCTGCCCTGTGTGAAAGCAGTCACCCCTTGACATAGGTTAGTGGCATTCTTTCTCCACAGCTGGGAAGGATCACCAGGCTTCTTGGATCACCAGGATTTTTCCTTGATCTTTCCTTGAACGTAACACAGGCTGCCTTTAGGCCAAAGCAGCTTATAAGGTGACAGTCTAAGCCACAATAAAATACTGCTCAGCTTAAGTAGATGGATCTCATACTTAGGGCATCTGTTTTTCAACATTTGCCAGAATGCATGTGGGGATTATTTTCTCACAAATAATTATTGCAAGTCAGCCTCCCACTCACATCCTGTCATTATTTATTTTTCCCAAACTCACACTGTTCTTGGGATACATGTGTTTTGAATCAATCTTGTACCCCCAAAGTGAGAAAAGGTGTGATGGGAAGCAACAGGGAACATTGCAAGGCTCAGGACAGATGTATTATACACTAAAAATCTTACATTTGATTAGGGTCGATATTAGACTGAAGAGCTTATTTATATAGACTAAACAGCCTATAAGAGACTTACATTTGAACAAGTATTTCTTGTTAAGTTATAATGAGCTTTTTTACATTTTTAGTATTGTTAACTTCTTAATTTGTTTTCTGTTTCCATATCTGGGTGGTTAATTGATTTATCCTTTTACATCAGGCATGTCTCCCTTCCCCACAGGCTCTGGTTCGCATCTTCAAGACTGTTTTAACTGCTGTGATCTCACAGGCAGCAAAATAACAAAGAGCTATTAAAGCTCTTGCTAATAGCTTTTACCACCTAAATTCGGGGATTTTTTTTAACGGGTTACACTTCAAGAACTGCTCAACTGAATTGTATCCTGACCTCATTCTCTTCTGAGTGCCATTTTGGACAAGATTGTACACTTCTTTTCCAAATATGTAACTGACTTTTTCATTAAAATGTCCAGATTATTGAACTCTGCCAGTTCCCATTCTGGTAATTTCTCTGGTGATACTTGTTTAGAACAGCAACTGGAGTCTGGTCTGTATGTGAGATACTGACTTGTGTCACCACCCACTGCTCCGTTCTCCTTCTTCCAGAAAATCAGTCACCCTTTGCTCCCTCTGTGAGCAATCACCCGTTACTAGCCTGTGGGGTCAGCAAGAAGTTGTATACCAATATATTGTTACCCAGAAAATAGTCTAGAAAGCCTTCACTAACCCTAAGCAGGAGTTTTGAAGTGATATTCTGGTTATACAATCCTTTCTTTTTCATAAGCCTCTGAAGCAGACGTATCTATCCAGCAGTGAATCATCCAAGCCGTTTATTACTTTAATGCAGTTTATCTATGCCAAGGAAGGATACCAAAATAGTGCAGGATACCTCAGCGTAGACACAGAATCTGAGCCAGCTCTGCCTCAGCTAGTGGCAGGGGGTCCTGTTACAAAGCCACAGAGAAACTCTCCCCCCATAACCGGAGAACAAGCACCCAGTGCCAGCTGGCTTTGGTAGCTCAGGTTACAGCTAGTATTTGGCAATACATCACCCTCTGAACAAAGATAAGATAGTAATACCCTTTGTGATAAATGCACTGATCGATAAGGCAAATCCACCCTTTTGAGACACACCCGTTCTGACTGACTCATGTTTGTTCCTAATTTGAACTCGTATCAACACACAGCAGCCTCCATCCTAATTCACTTCAAAGTCCAGCTCCTTCCACAAGGTTTCGCAGCTAGGTTCAGGTTATGCTTCATAACTATTGGGAGCCCTCCTTGCAGGTGCTGGTGAACTCTGATTGTGTTACAGGACAATGACCAAGTCACCTATCAGGCTGTAGTGGTAGGGAAATCTTCCACAGTTTTTCTTTGGTCCTGGGTGGACTGTTGAGTGAGTCCTGCCTCAGTTCCTTCTTCCTGGTCTCCAACTATCCACACAGAAGCTATTACTTTGGGAACAGGCTTCCTAGGGCTGGTGTAACTAGCTCTCTGGGGACAATGAGCTCCGCTGAGTAGTGAAAGCCCCTGGCCGGTACAATCACATGCTTGTACACGCACTTGGCCATACCACAATGCACAAGCAGCCACCAAGGCAGAGCTCACTGCATCTTTTCCATCCTCTCTGGTTTGTCTGCAATCTGTGAGCTCAAATGGGTCTGTCTTGAGATAATTGGCAAATAAACTCACCTTCCTTATCACGAGTGCATTGGCAAAAATAAATATGTACCAAAAGACGCAAGGGGAAAAAAACAGTCTAGACCAACTTGATTCAATATTCCTGGGCACTGTTGATGTTAAATCAATATAGAAAAATGGGACAAATAAAGTTTTCTCTTAGTTTGTGTATATATTAATAAAAATGAGGAAACTACTTTTGGTCTGGGGCTGCCCCTTAGTGTCCTGCTGAAGAACTGCTGCTTCCGTATCTCGTGCTAGCAATGATGACAAAAATGATTCAAGCTGCAGGGCCCAAAGGAGTCAGACTACCATCTGACTGCTCCAGGACACATGTAGATGTTTCACCACTGCATTAACACAGCGAGGTCTGCATAAGAGTGTGCATTATCAACAAAAATCCAGGTGAGAAGTAATATCATTAAAAATTAAAGAGAAAAAAATCTGTTGCCCACAGCTTGTTAGCTAGAGACATAAACTCTGCAGAGAATTTAAGTGCTTAACAAAGGTCAGTGTTAAAATAATGGGATTTAAGCACATGTTTTTCTGAATTCAGGCAGTGTAGTCCACTAATGAAAGGCTAATCGACAGCAGCAGGCATCCATGGAAAGCTCTGGCCCTTAATAATGCATCCTGAATTTAACACCTACTATGGGGAGAACAAAGTTCAGAAGCACTTAATGCCACTGTTTGGAGGGTAAATGGAAGAAAAGACTAGCATAATGTAATTTCCTCCAGAGCTGTTACATGAACAATCTGCAAAAATCCATGAATTCTTGTCCAAATGCAATGGGATCAAGAAGCCCGAAGAGGGCATTGAGGGCCAGTAGATGGTCAGGGTACAGAAAGAGTGCCTAAAGAAGATAAGGCTGTAGCAGAAAACCTAAATAAATAGTTTGCTTGTGTTTTCACTCTGGTGGAGCTTGGGGAGATTCCCGTAGCACAGAGAAAGGGACGTGCTGAATTATCTGTCTCAAACTGAAGTATAGGGTACTGTTTTGAGCATCTGTTGCCTGTTTAATAGCCAGCCCAGCCTTAAACCATGACATGTAGGTAAGAGACGTTGTTGGGCAGATCCTCAAAACAAGTTTTCCAGGACTGCGTGCTATCTACCCTGGAGCTCTAGAAGAACTTGAGGTGGACAAATGATGGGAGCCACTGGCTGAAATCTGCCCAAGGACCAAAGCACAGAATCCTGGAAGGTATGATGCCAAATGAACAGGTGCCAAGCAATATCCAGAGAACTGCTGAACGTTAAGTCTGCTATCTGTATTGGGTAAAGGGGTAGAGAAAAGCCTGAAAACCACCCCCAGTACACTGGGGAAAAGTAAAGAGGAGTCATAACTCAAATCTACTGAAGGAGTCCGTGATGGGTGACCTCCCTGGTTACTGTCCACCTTGTTCCCAGAAAGCATTCCTCACCGTTAAAGAAACTAGGCTGCCATGGGATACAAGGAAAAGACTCACGCAGTAAACGACTAACTGAAAGATAGGAAATAAAGAATAAATTATTGGGTTTTACAAATGAACTGACACTATCAATAAAGTTCCACAGGAATCTGTCCTGGGGCCAGTGCTATTCAACATACTCATCGGTGATCTGGAAAAGGGAATGAACAATGAAGGGATAAAGTTTTGTGTTAGTATAAAGCTATATATAAAGTCCAGCTGTGAAGAACATGGAAGGACCTCACAGAGCTGAGTGATACAGTGTCAGATAAATTCTTTGTCGATGATAAACACAAAGTGGTGTGTGGAAAATCAGTTTTTCATACATAGCTATGAGCTTTGAGTTGACTATTACGATTCATGAATGAGATCTTAGGGTTACTGCAAGTGAAAATGCTGGCCCAGTAAGAATCTGAAAACAAACAGGATTAGGAAATAAATAGAAAATGGAAAAACAGAAGTGTTCTTACTCCACTAAAGAAGTCCAAGGGGAGCCAAATTCTTCAATATCATGGTGATCCTCCTACCTTCATCTTAGAAACAGTACAGTAGAATTAGAAGAGATAAGGAGAAGAGCAGCAAAGAAACAGCTTCTGTATTAGAACAGCTAAAGACACAAGGCATCTCAGTCTGCACAAGCACAGAACTGAGGAAGGAGGTGAAAGAAGTCCACACAATTGAGAGTGCCATGTGGAAGGTTAGTAAGAATTAATTATTCATGGTCCTTTACAATATAAAAATAAGGAGAAATTAAAAAGCATAGCTCAAACCAAACGGAATGACATTTTTAACCTGTGAAATATTTTTAAGCTGTGGAGACCCGTGATGAGCAGCCATTCCTCAGGGGTCCATATTGAGACCGGCACTGTTTAATGTCTTTGTTGGCGACATGGACAGTGGGGTCAAGTGCCAATGACACCAAGCTATGTGATGGAGTTGACACACTGGAGGGAAGCAAAGCCATCCAGAAGGACCTTGACAGGCCTGAGAGGTGGGTCCATGCAAACTGCATGAAGTTCAACAAGGCCAAGTGCAAGGTCCTGCAGGGTCCTGAAGGCCAAGTGCAGGGTCAGGGCAATCTCAAGCACAGATACAGGCTGGGCATAGAATGGATTGAGAGCAGCCCTGAGGAGAAGGACTTGGGGATGCTGGTTGATGAGAAGCTCAACGTGAGCTGGTAATGCACTCTCGCAGACCAGGAGGTCAACTGTATCATAGACTGCATAAAAGAAGCATGGCCAGCAGGTTGAGGGAGGTGATTCTCACCCTCTACTCTGCTCTCATGAGAGTCCACCTGGAGTACTACGTTCAGCTCTGGGGCCCTCAACATAAGAAGAATGTGGACTTATCGGAGCAAGTTCAGAGCGGGGCCACAAAGATGATCAGTGGGAGCAGCTCTCCTATAAAGACAGGCTGAGACAGTTGAGGTTGTTCAACCTGGAGAAGAGAAGGCTGCAGGGAGACCTTATAGCAGCCTTCCAGTACCTGAAGGGGGCCTACAAAAGAGCTGGAGAGGGACTTTTTACAAGGGAATGTAGTGATAGGAGAAGGGGTAATGGTTTTAAACTGAAAGACATAGATTTAGATTAGATATTAGGAAGACATTCTTTACAATGAGGGTGGTGAGACACTGGAACAGGTTGCCCAGAGAAGTTGTGGATGCCCCCTCCCTGGAAGTGTTCAAGGCCAGGTTGGATGGGGCTTTGAGAAACCTGGTCTAGCAGAAGGTGTCCCTGCCAATGGCAGGGGGTTGGAACGTGATGATCTTTAAGGTCCCTTTAAGGTCCAACTCAAACCACTCTATGATTCTATGAAACAACTTGCTGTAACAAATTCCTGGGAAATATTTATTTAAAGCTGCTAAATACAAAAGCTTGTGTCATCTCCAAAGCACAAATCACTGGAGATTGGATGAGTGTCCTGGGGAAGTACCAGCCTTGTCCCACTCTAGTCCTCTCTCCTACATACCTGCATCAGCAACTGTTCCTAGCAGGTTACTAGATGAGAACTAGCTTTTGCCTGACATGAAAGACCAGTTATATTCTTATGTTATTTGAAAAAAAAAATCTCTCCCAACAATAATATGGGACCAGTGCTAGTTCTGAAAGTCTCTGCTTTCCTGGGGGAATGCATAGTTTAAATGGCTGTCCCAGGAATATTGGAATAGGGAGAAAATTAAAGAGTCCAAGGTAGACAAAACATCCATTTCCAGGACCAGGCTACAACAAAGCAGAACCCTGAAAGCAGAAAGTGCTTACAGTTCTCCCTGGATGTTCTCATGGCTATTACAGCTGCAGTTCCTCTGAGGTATCTGCTGCAGAAAAGTGAATTTTTGATGGTACTAGGAATGGAGCTGGATCAACACTACAGGAGCAATGCATGTCTCAGCAAGAGCTAGGCTGAGTGTTAAAAGCCGATGTAAACAGAGCCAGAGAGAGTTGTTTGTAAATTACAACTGGTTTAATTGTCTTTTAAAGACAAAGAAATTAGGCAGTTGTTCCAAGTTTAATGAACACCATAAATGATGGTGCACAAGGATGTTGCATGCATGTGCAAACCAAGAACAGCCGAGATAGTGGGAGAAACAAGGAAATACAACAGGCATAATGTCCTCTTCACACCTTAGAGTTTACTTAGAATTTGGGGCTGCATGTTTTCTCTCTGTTTGGGGGACAAATTGAGAATACACAACATTGTGCAGATACACTCAATTTTATCACCAAGATACACCACCCTGCTGTGGTGCCTCCATCCCTCACCTTTGCAGGGCACCAACAGGAGCTCCTGGCCCCACCAGCCCTGGCAGGTACCTCATCCAAGTTGCTGGCCAGTGGTGTCACACGTGATGGCACCATGGCCTTCAAGTTGGTCTCCTGAGTCACACCCCAGTAACACACTCCCCTGTTTCATACCGCAGTTCTGTATCACCTGGCATGTCAGGTGCCGAGAGGCTGTATGTTAGTCAGGCACGGTGACAGAGAACACACTTGCACTTACATGTCCCTGGACACAGCTAGAAGAACAGCAAAGCTCATTCTCCAGCCTTCGCCAGTGCCGTGGAGTGTTGCTCTGATCCCTCTGTTTTCACTTCTGCTTGCTGCTTTTATCTTTGCTTCTGCGCATCCCAAATGCTAACACTCATGCAGCCTTTCAGCCCCTGCGTTTGCAGGAAGGCACTCCCTCATCTCTGAAAGCTGAGCTCCAGCAGACCTCATCAGGTCTCACTCTGCAGCATGAGGTTCTCTTCAGAGGCTGTGCATCATTTCCCACGATCTTGCTATGGGAAGCCTGTTTTATGTGGCTCACCTGTTAGCTCACTTTCAAGTCCTCTAGATTAGATGCACAGAAGTAGTCTGAATGGAACTGGTTTCAGCAAACACCTCTAGCGTGTAAAAACAAAGACACTGGATAGATGTTGGAAGAGAATAAGTAGACACAATAGATGTTGGAAGAGGAGAAATAGACACAAGTGACTGCAGAACTATTAATCAAGCAATACATATCATGGTTAAAGTACGTTATCAAAATTTGGAAATAAACTGGAACAAAATCACCAAAGTGAGTTAAAATGGGTGAGTAAAAGTTATGACAGATAGAAAGCCCACAGAGCAATTATCTGCTTTGTCTATGTGCCACTAAAAATAGTCATCATGTCTGCTGTGGAAAACTGCAATTGTGCACAAATCTACTTAGAAATTTACTGCTCTGTTGGCTTCTGAAAGGATAAGTGATGTTTTATTGCTTTTACCCCATTTTCCAAGTGCCCCTATAACAGAGCCTTGAAAGAGCTGGTGTCACATTTACAGCGCTTCCTTCTCATCTCCTCCGTGCCATGCTGAACAATATTCCGCCTTTGATCAGTGGGTCTTCTCCATACTTCAAAGAGCCACAAAATACTGTTTAAACTCTTTCTAAGCCACAGAACATTGCACAGGTTGCATTAAAATTCTCTGATTCCGGTGAGCTTTCTACATTCATTATCTGTAAGAGTTTAATAACATTTATAATGTACCTTCTGAGGCACATATCTCTGTGAGAAGAAATGCCTTCATAATCAGAACTATCTGAATTTCTGTTATTTGCTTTTTAGATATTTGACCAAAGACCCTGAGCTATGAAAAGGAGAATGTCAGTGACTGATACAATCTGCAATATTTTTAAATTTAAGCTTTTATTTCCTCTGCAAGTATTTTTCTGCCTTTTTGCAGTGATTTTAGAGTGAAATCAGATTTTACCTTTAAGAAAAGTCATTTTCAAACTAACGTTTTTGTCATTGTTTAAATGTTCTTTAAAAGTTCATCATCCCTCTGGTATTTCCAGAGAAAGCAGGACAGTACACTGACACAAACGCTGAGACTGGTATTAAGTGAGATTTCAGATGTACTTTTGATAATACAAAGCACTGTCATCTCTGAACTAAAAAGCATGATGATGGTATCACCACCCTTCCTTGCTCTCTTTCTCTAGAGAATTTGTGTTTCTTGGGGTAATTGGCAGATACAAAATGCTGGCAGGTCCTCAGGAGCAAGTACAGGCTACCATCTTGTTTCCATTGTGTTGAGCTGGGTGTTTAAGTACGTTCATTTTGGTACAGAAGTGTAAGTATCCTTGTTTTCAGATAGAAAGAAGCAATCTCAAACACTTGAGGCTGTTAAGACTCCTTGGAGTCATTGTGTGGCAGAAGTGTGGCAGAAATCAGTATCATATCAATAGAGAGTGGTGCCTTAACTGTACATCCCTCTAATTATGGTGCCTTTATTATTTACATGCACATGTTCTGTCTTCCAGTGGTCATTGAAAAAACAAGTATAACAGGCATTGATGTCTTTTATTCTAAGAGCTATCTAAGTAAAATTATGCCACTCACATTGCAAATCAACAGTAACTTTCAACCAAAATTACAGATGTTGCTGACCTATGGAAAGATCCTAAATGATAATATTACAAAGTATTGAGGTTTTTTAGTCAGGGGACTGAGTCCAGGCATTCCCCATTCTTCATTCTTCAGTTCACTGTCAAAACAAGTCTGCAGTAAAATTAAAGACAGATGCTCTCACCATCTCCTCTAACGATGCAGCCCCACTGATGCGACAGGTCCAGCACTCTCAGCTGTCCCTGACTCACCTGACATGATGAGTTGCAGCGCAATAGATGCATCTGAGCCTCAGTCCTGCCTTTGATATCAAACAGAAGTGCACTTGCAGCACCTTGCAAGAGTATTACAGTTCCGCACTAAGGAAGATTAAAGACTGGTAAAAAATGGTACAAATAGGACTCTGCCTTTGCTGAAAGGGTGGAGGAGATTCATTCCTTACTTAAGAAATACATTTATTTCTTAATTGTGTCCACGCTTGTGAAGCAGCCTGAGTCAGCACTCTCACCAGCACAACATTACTTGTAGCTACAACAGCCATGGTAAACACGCATTAAGTTACAGCCAGACATCTGCTGGTGACACAACGTTTCCACAACTGCAAACTTCTCGTGGGCTCAGACGGTGTGAAAATAATGAAAGAAATCAGCTATTGCTGACAATAAACTTCTCAATGTCATACTATTTCAGAAACCTGGGGATTACAGGAGACAACACCACCTCTTCTTGTTCTGATAAGATTATGCTTGGAAGATTTCATTTTAACAATGTTTCAGATCCAAGAAAAATGANCAGCTATTGCTGACAATAAACTTCTCAATGTCATACTATTTCAGAAACCTGGGGATTACAGGAGACAACACCACCTCTTCTTGTTCTGATAAGATTATGCTTGGAAGATTTCATTTTAACAATGTTTCAGATCCAAGAAAAATGAGGGAGACTGGAAGATACTGTGAGAATATCCTGCTTCAAAAGATACTCTCCAGGAGCCCCGTATCTCTCTTTCTCAATCTGCTTCCCTGATCCTAAGCTTAACAGGAATATTTAAGACAATCTGTGAAGTCTTTCCTCTTCTCTAAAATCAGATACATATGTGTGGTTTGAAATGCAGAATTTCAAAACTATCTGCACAGCACGGGGAAACCTTGATTAAGGCTTTCGCATTTGTCTTTCTTAAAGAAACTGTGCAATAGCAGCTAGGAACAGAAGAGGGAGCCTTTAATCACAGTATCAGTTCTTTCTGCAGTTTTTCAGAAAACGGAACAAAACATGATTCTTTATTTAAAATTCTGTCCCAGCTGACAAATGGAATCGTCAGCCAGCTCTTGAATACCATCAATCTGGTACCAGGCAGAGAGCTTGACACTTATGTGACACATACCCCTGCCCCTTGGCTGAGAAGCCACGCTCCTGCATCACACTCTGTGCCCTTTGTCTGCTGACATGGTGCTAAGAGACTACCATACTGGAAGTCTCCTGGAGCTAGGAGGTTAATATGCAAAAGTGAGGATGTGAATTCACAATGGACACTCTACTCCATGAAACACTGGCAGCCGAAGAGACATTTGCATCTCTGACTTCAACACAGCAGCTTTGGCTCCTTGTGTAAGTGGTGGAGAAGTGGATGCTCTGGACTGACGGAGGCTGCTAGGTCAGACATGCTGAACTGTCCTGCACAGCCATCTGTCTACCCGTACAGGATGCTTAGGTACCAGAGCAGAGATGTGCATCTCATCTCTTCTCCCAAGTGCAAGTTAACTCTGAGGAGCTCAGTCTCCTTTGCAGAGGGAATGAACCACCCAACACAAAGGCACTGTGAGTTCATGCTAAAGGAAGCTGCGCGTTAGCTGGCAGACATATGTAGCTCAGTGCACACTATGGTGACCCCACAAAGTAGACAAGCTCCCCAAATGGTCCTCACACCACAGTGCCCCGTGGAGCCCTTGTTCTTCCCAATCATGTCTGATAGGTCTTGTTCAGTGTCTTTGGGTGCCTGCAACCAGCTGTGACTCTGTGGTTGGTATTCATACCAACTGTTCTTTAAACTTAAACCTCACATGAAAGAGAAAAGGATCTTGAAACAACAAGGCTCTTGACATCTCTCTTATGCAAAGACCAACTGTCTTGATTTGAGGTGTAGGCAGTGGAAGCCATGACCTCAGCAGCAGAGCTGGGCACTGCCATTTCCCCACTTCTGGCAGAGCCCACGTCCTACAGCCAGGACGTTCCCTAACTGTCTGCCTGTGCCCTGCCATAAAACAGTTACCAAAGTGAAGATAGCTCTGGGAAGACTCTCTCTCTTCCCTCTCTCCTACCTTCCCTTCTTCCCCAACCCATCTTGGCTTCTGCTGCAAAATTTAACTCTGCAGAGCTCACCATGGGCTGAGTTTTGTTGATGTTGGAGCCAGCTCTACATCCTTCAACAGCAAACTCATACAAAGCCATCTGCACTCTTTAGAGACACCAGACCAAACAGCTCCCTGACATACAGCTTACCAGCCATCGCTTTTAGAGAGCTCCTTTGTGCTCTCCATCACTGTCTCTGCTAACCAAAACCTCACGCAGGCTAACACTGGAAACTGAGTGAGGCTCCGTGGGCTCAGCAACTTGCCCAGCGTCTGGCACCAACTCTGATGTTCACTGATGATTGTCTTACCACCTACTATTGTAGTATTCACAACTCTACCAATTTAACCACATGTAGTCATAACGGGAGCTTCCAGGCAACTAGCCCAACACACACAACACAGTCTTCATAAATTATAGCAGGGCAGTTCTATAATTTCCTTTTAGCGTTTCATTTTACCGTCAAATCGCTCTTCACAGCACCCTGCACCCCAGCTCACAAACAGCATCACCCCAACACAACCACCCACAGCATTTCCCGTTGTGCTCTTGAAGTTAATCGAAAGACATTAGTGATTTTGATCAAAAAAGCAGGCAACTTCATTTGAATGTGATACAGCACCATTTTCCTCCAACATGTTCTGAATTAGCATTAAGGGCTCGCCCTCGACATTTTTACACTGTGAACCATGTTGCTCAGTTCAGCTGCCCACAGAAAACCAGATGGGTTTGCCTCACTGGGATTTGAAACTGAAATGTCAAGGGGTCATGATGTGTCAAACTGGAAGTATGCACTAGTTCTGCGTCACTGCCAGCCAAATCCAGCAAGCACCAGAGCATGGTGTTCCCTTCCCAGCCGCCACTGCCGTCCTGACTCATCAATTGCTTCTTGTGTTTTCTTCATATCCCCCCCCTAGCTTTTGTAAATGCATGGCACAGAAGTTTTCAGGACTTTCAGAAAAATTCCTCTATTCCTTTCATCTTATTTTTTTAATTTATGTTCTACAAATTATTTTCTTCATTTCCTCTTATTCAGCAAGTCAGCTTCTCCAAAGCAGCAGCATATCCCTTGTTTTCCCATGTCAAATTACTCTGTTTTCACAAGTGCTCAGAAATACAGACACAGACCCCATGCAAATGGGCTCTACCTCCCTGCATCCCACAGTGGGTTATGTGACAATGCAGTCCCCATCGCAGACATTCAGCCAGGGGAAGCACAGACCCAGCTGCTAAACCACAGCACCAGGAATATATACTGCTCTGGATTCAGACTCAATGCAGAGAAAGTGTGACTGCTGATGGCATTC
>VZSC01018599.1:6379-73604 GCA_013398225.1 Steatornis caripensis
AGGCTTGGGATTTGGGTCTGGCTTTTCATATGTCGATGTAGTCCTAATTGCAACACAACTTTCTCTGTGTTCCGTAACACAGAATTCATTGGAAGATGTGTTTCCTGTGTTATGAGACATTATCATTCGTTGTAAGATGTATTTCCTATGTTATGAGAATTTAAAAAGAGCCTGACATTAGAGAAGATGTGGGAATTTAAGAGCTGGGATGTTGACATACATAAGAACTGAAAACATGTCATAACCCAACTTGTTCACCTGTGCTGGGGATCCTAGGAAAGCAAAGAATTTGTGCGTTTAAGTTAGAAATTTGCCTGGAAATCCTGAGCATTACCTTCCTCTCTTTCCTCTTCCAAGGACATCTTTCTTATGTACTGTACCATGTGCCTGTGTAGGTTTGAGTGTGATTTTTGGTTGTGTGTGCTTCAGAAATGTGTTGAATCTGGTGCTAAAGCAGAAAGTGAAGGGTAACGTTTCATGCCTGGATTCTGTGATGGACTTGAAGTACTCTGAGGTACTCCTGTCTGTGGCAGCTTTTCCACGTTGTATGAAACTATAGTAACAACTATGTGAAACTACAGAGTAACAACTAACTTTCTCTACATATTATTTAAAACTATTCTGATTATGCAACTGTACGTGTTTTGTCTTTGATTAATTCAATGCTCCATCCTTTTAATTAGGATTTGTATTTTATAACAAAGCATAGTCACGTGCTCTCTGACAGATAATGGATAGTATTTCTTAGCTACTACATGAACTGAATATTCCTCCTTTATTTGTATTCATGAGAAATCGCATTTGTGCAGGACAATGACAGGAAAAGGAGGAAATCCCACCGGGATACACAGGTGTAAGCCAGCTTCACTGAAGTCAATTAACTCCCCCCTCTGTTGCTTTTATGAACTTTGGTTTTATCACTAGAATTGGACATGAGTAGAAATTTAGTGGTCTCAAGTGACTTAGTTAAAGAATATTTCAAGTTTGAACAAAGCTTTGTACATTTATGTGTACTTTACTGTTTATTATCCACATAGACAATTGATGTATTAAAACATTTGCTCTTTGTATTCAGGCTTTTAGCATGAATGGCTGGAGACTCTTTAAAACAGAAATCAATATTTTGTGGAACTAAAAGTTTTTTGAAAGGTTCAAGCATACAATGATTTTGCCAGAGAGCAGACATGATTCTCCCCAGTGGCACCTCCAGTTGTATTAATCATGTAGCGCATTGATGTATTGGACTTCTGCTCTCTGTTAATTAGATAATAAAGATTGCAATGTATCCTTCTGTAGGATACTAGTAAATTCAGACTGTATTTTTCCAACATGTGTAAGAAGTTAACCTTTAACACATTGTAGTTTTTGAGTTGTGAAATAGAGTGATGGTAGTGTAATGCCAACCAAAAGAATAAAGGACATTAAATATTACAAAAGGGATTTTGCAACTGGAATACCTTCCAAATGCCTAGACAGATTAGGTTCAATGAGGATCAAAAGAGTATGCTTAGGGGTTTAACTGCAGGAGAGGCTGTTTTCCTGAGGGTAGATCTCATCTGTTTTTCATGGTGTGTCTACTAGCCAAAGGGATTGCAAGTATAGCAACATGCTTTGATGGTTTCCTCCTTAAAATACATGATGTTAGCAAAAAAGTGGGTTAAAATAATATCTTCACATTTGCTCTGCATAAGCATAAATTATTTCCTGTAGTAACTTAATAATGGCATTGTGACTATTTGAATGATGAACCTAATTAGAAAGCAGACATTTATGGTGCCCCACTTTATTTAATAGTCAACGATTATTATGAATCATACAGGAAAAACCAGTCATTTTTAAGCAATACGTTGGATGGCATCTGTATATCCATGTAAACAATACATCCACAGGTTGTCTTAGTGCACTATTTCGATCTATGTTTTAGATTAAAAGAGACCAGTCTAGAATTTCTTCAGCATCTGCCCTTCTTCTTGCATTTAAGATCGTAGACATCAGATAAATTCCACAGCAGGCGATTCATGTCAAGCCTCCATCTTACAAGGTTTCTGCATCTCCAGGTAGCAAAACTAGATGTGCCTGTAAGAAGGGGGGACCATGCAGTGAAGGGTTCCTCCTTAGGTGTCTCTTACAGGAGCTTCAGAGAACATTTGCTGTCGCATGCTCTTAGGGGTTTAGAATTAGGCTTTTGAAGACTCCGAGTGATAGATACGTTAACATTTTTTATTGTAGTTGTATGCATTCCAAGATTAATTTAAAATACTGTAAAAGCTGACATACAGTGTTTTAAAATTAGTGATAAAATCCTGGTCATAAGCAACAAACAGATTTAATATTTTTCCCAATGATATTAAAGAAAACATCTAAGAAATATAACTGAAAAGTATTCCGGAATTTTAATCTTATTTTTGAAAGTTTACCCTGTACATTATGAGTTGCACTATTTCTCCTGAATATTATTAATTTTTCTATGGTAGAAAGAGAGGATCTAATGAGGGTAATTAATCAGTCCAAGCATTCAAATTTTTCATGTTGTAATAGGATAGAGGAAATGTAAAGATGTGTATAAATTAATATGTATTCATCTATCTGTCCATCTAGCTAGTCCAAAGAAATGAAAACATTTGATTTCAAAACTATATTAGTTTCTGAAATTATTTAACTTATTTTTCTTTAATATTGTTTTTTACTATTTTGTAATGTCAAAGTACTTTACATGCATTTTCAGTCCTTAGACACTCCAAAAAATTTAATTATAAGCATTCAATATTTTCATATTTTGAATATATTGATACTGTCTTTGAATGACAGTAGTGGTTGATACTTAGTATTTCTGCAAATACGTTCTGTCTAAAAATCATGTAGAAAGCTGCGTATGCTATTTCAGAAAATGTTTTGGAGAAACTGTTCCTTGAGAAGCGTGTTACCAGAAAGGATCCCTGTCGCATACCTTAAAGCCACTGAGGATAAAGAGCAGAGAATGGTTGATGGGAGAAAGAATGAAGAGGCTTAGGTGAAGAGGGGGAGTCCTTTTCAGCACTCTACAAAGTGAAATGAATTAATGGAGTGTTTATAATTTATGACTGAAGAGGAAGATCCTGCAGAAAGGTGCTGTCTAGAGAAGTGGGGAGCTGCTTGTAACAGGGAGATCTTCTGAATCCAAGACAGCAATGCACTCCGTGTCTGATTTTGCTGATGTTTTGAGTTGGAAATTATGGACATATTTTTGAAGAGGAAATTTCCTTGTTCTAGTGTGGGAATAGAATGCTTAAGAAAACCTGCCACGTGGAGGCTGAATTACCACACTGGGGTGCTGCAGTCTTCTTTCAGTTATGATACACAAAATCACAAGAAGCTTTCTTTGGTGGATGGGAAAATGAGGATAGTGTATAACATATGAAATATGACATTTTAAAGTGACTTTTTACTGCAGTCATAAAGAACAGGCAAAAGGATTACACTTGAAAATAAATTTCAGAAATGAAAACTATATTTTAATTTGAAAATGGGAAAATATGCAGAAATCTCAACATTGCTGATGTTGTATACAGACTTCTCCTTTTCTGATAAAAAAATATAAAATATTCAATTAAAATAGGACTTGCAATCTGAAATATGATTTTTTTTTCTTTCTTTTTTAACAGATAGTGCCTTTGTGGATTGCTCCCAACTTGTTAACCTTCTCTGGATTTGTCATGATTTTAGTTAATTATTTTCTAATATCTTTTTATGACTGGGACTACACTGCCTCAGGTAAATATCCTCATGTTGTAATTTTTCAGAATTACAGAGCTGCTTAAGTCATACTTCTGAATGATACAGGGAAGTATCGGATACCTGAATCTTCCACTCATTCTCTTAATGAGATTCCTGGTCCATATAGGAGGATCTGACCTCACACACATTATAAATTTAGATCATTTTATTGGAAAAGCTTATTTATGTTCATCCCTAAATACGGGTTTCAGCATGGTGCTGCTTGAAGTCTATGATAATATCTCATTTTATTTAAAGTGTATGCCACGATCTAAACACACAGCCAAAAACCACCTTAGTGTTCTTCACAAAATTTTCATTGGTTTCACATTTCCTAATACCTAAATCCATGCCCGAATGAGTTAATTACCCTTTCATTACTCTGTAACCACCATTCGAGACTGCTTCTAGGCAAAGAAGAAATTGTTTTTAAACAAATGCCCCTTGAAATTATGACTTCCAAAGTCCAAGTCCGTATTTGCTCCTCGTGGCAGACCAAGTCAAAAGCTTTTTGGAGCTGACTGCTCCTGAGCGTAGGACACGTTCAGTTCCAGACTTCTCAGACCAGCTGTTGGAGCCTACAGTTTGTAGTAAGCATCTCCCAGGAGACCGATATATAAAAAGCTTGGCTTTTCTTTGAACTAGACAATTTGGAGAAGACTTAACACTTTTATTTCCTGAAACAATTATGTTTGGGGTTTTTTGCTGCCTTTAATTTCTTACGCATGTGGTTAGGTTCAGGAGGTACCCTTTGACATGAGCTGTTTGTACATTTGTCACAATAATTCTAGAAGCAGGGATACTTGTTAGCAGTTTTGGTTCAAAAATAATCTTGTATGAGCATTAAGTTTTCAGGACCAGTATGTTATGTAGTAATCTGGCCTGATTCTTAAACGCTTGGGTTTTTATCAATGCAGCTGGTATTTACTAAGCTCTGTAATAAAAGAGCATCCAGCATATATCTTTTAGTGGGATAACTTCATCTTGACACATTCCTGGTAGATACACATTGAACTTGAAGACATTTGAAATGGTGATTAAGTCTGTTGGAGTTGAGATTTCTACATGCAAGCCTATCCTCAATTTTACATGAGAACAGCACCCATCATTTTGCAATTGATTGAAAATGTTCATGCAATCTGATGAGTCTTTTGAGTATCATATATCAATCCCATACCTAGGATCAGAAGTAAAAGACTTAATTTCCTGGACAGATGGTTTTCATTCTACAGTTTGAAAGTTTGCAGCTAGGAGTCAGGAATTGCCATCTTTTCTTTCAGAGCAGCCAGATGAGGCATTGAGAGAAAGGTGGTCAGGGCACTGCTTTAGGCATCTCCCAGTTCAGCGAGGGCACACGTCTGTGTGCAAGTATTCCCTGCGTTCAATGCCGAATGCCAGAAACCTGAGAGGGCTTTGCATATATAGTTGTTCCAAGTGCTAGTAGAGTCCTTATTGGATTATGTTTAAGTTAAATAGAATGCTCTTTGGAAAATGGATTTCTTTAAAAAAGCAACAATAACCTTGGGTTATTGCGATCAGCGGAGCAATAACAGAACCCTGGGTTCTGCCCAATTCAGCTTTCTTTTCCAGATTCATTTCCTTTTTTCCTTTATCTTCTCTCCTTTATGTTATAAGCATATTCAAGGCTGTTCATTGCTTCTTTGATAGAGCTCACTGCTGACCTAAGTTGGTTGAAGGTCAAAACCAAATATTTCAATCTGTTTGGTGTAGTGGGCTAATCAGTGGCAGCGTGTTCATTACGTATATGCATATCTCAGTGGATTTCTTTGATGTTCACTGCTGTTACACTGACTCACTGCCTGATTTTTTTCAGGTGCCAGTCCTGGACTTGTTCCCACCTGGGTGTGGCTGTTCAGCGCTTTTACCACCTTCTGTGCTTACGCTTTAGGTAAAGTACAATGAAATAATTTACACGTCTTGATGTCTTCATGCAGTTTTATCTGCTAGTTCACTACTGCTGATATTGAGATGAAGAGGCATTGTGGATAAATTATTGATCTCTCTCCAAAACAGTTCTCTGAGATAAAAAACCCAAAAACAATCCACACCAAAAAACATCCATTGGACTTAAAAACCACGATACAACAGAATTTTAAATTATGTATTAGAGGTTCCATGACTGTTGCTCTTACATCTCTTGAAAGTTGAAATTTGTTTAGACAAAGAATGGAAATCATTCTGTAGCAGCAGTCATTGTTTTGGGGCTTCATAAAAAACTTTGTCCCCCAATGATGATGTTCCGTGAAGCTCCCTGGCACTGGCATTAGCAGAGGGTACTTTCAGAGTTGGGGAAAATAAAGGGCAAAGCAGAGAAAAAGGAAAATGAGTGTAGCATTTTGTTTTAACCCGTTAGACACTTGCGTGCTTATGGCGTGTGTCAGGAAGGATGGTATGAATGTGATGACGGGCCTGAGGTTCTTATGGAGAGAGATGAAGTTTTTTTTTTCTTTCCTGTTCTAATTTTGCTCCCATAATAGTTATGCCTCATTTTCAGTTGCATATTCCATTTTGCCTTTTTATATCCTACCATGACTGTATTTTTAGGCACATTGTATCTTGCTGTGCAGTGGTGTGAAGACAGACACGAACTGATGCAGATCTAGAAGTGAGATCCACATTAGCATGGCTTTCTTGCCTTCTTTTCCAAAGCTGGCTCATTCCAAACTAGTCTCTCCACAATGTTGTGCAACAGAGCTCATTTTTGGGGGGGGACTTAATGTGGCATGTTTACCTGGACTGCACTGTGCTGGGTAAACATACCCTCTCTTTTGGAGCCTGTTCCTATAAGGCACTGCATCGCAGAGTGTAGCCATATATTTGTGTGCCATGCTTAAGATACCCAGGCTAGATATAAATGTGTTCTAGATGTACACTGGAGAGTTGTGCAAAGGTGCTGACCACTTTTGGTATCATCAGACCCGTGCATGTAGAGCCATCTTGTTTAATCTGGGTATATCCCCTTGTGCAGACATCTCCCTCTGGATTGTGAATGCCTTACCATTTCTATTCAAGTGGCTGGTTTGTGCCAAAATTATTTTGTCCGGAATTTATTTTTATCACAAAAATCATTGATACAACCATCCCTTGAAGCTGACTACCAGTCAGATTTCCCTAACATCTCTCTATAATCATTAGTAGAAGCAGCAGTTTCTTTTGCGAAAACTGTTCTTTATGTAATTGTAGGGAATTTAATGAAGTGGCTGTTGTTTCATAAATAGGAATTACATATTGGAGCCGTTAGTGTATGACACCTCAGAAAGCTCATAGGAAATCCAGCTTCTGAGGTTCTTAATGCAGATGTTATTTGCCAGGGAGATCTATAGTTCCTGATACTTGGAGACAAGGAATATGATGTTGACAGTCAAAGCTATAATGAACTGATGTATATGTAGATTTTTGTGTCTGCTGTCCAAGCCACTTAATGAAATATTTAGTCTCAGATTTACTTCTGCATGGCCAAAGTTTTCCCTTTGGAAGACTGCAAAGAGCCATAATAACTAACCAAATATGCAGCCTTAATCTCTCTCAGCTTCTTTTTAATGACACAGTTACTCTCTCCAAATTCCCTAGCATGCTGCTCTTTTTCTCCCCTTTGTTAAGGTCGTTTGGTATGTTTTCACTTTCCGTAAAGTGGAATGCTCTTTGCTGTTGTTTTGAATTCCACTATTTAAAAGTTATATAAACTTTAATAAAACTGAAGATCTATAAACCTTCACGAGACAAAATCATAAGAATTCTGAAGCAGTGGAACTGTGGGACAGCATATGCCCGCTATTGAACATACACCATTGTTGGCATGAATGATTTAAAACTGAAACCTAAAACAGAAAATATTTTCAATCTCTTAAAAAGCTAGTGAAACCACATGGAAAATGTGGCTAAAGACTTGTGAAAATCCAATTTTACGTATGTGTTATACAGTTCCTGTATTTTTTCTCCATGTCAATTATAATTTGAAGTACTGTATTTCATGACTCCATTATAAGCTTAACTTTTTTTTCATAAAACATTCCTACAAAATGAAACTCGCTCTTTCACTGATGTACATATTTTAGTATCTAATGTGAGTGCTGTTTTGTGACAATGTAAAATAATTTATGAGCAGACCAATCTTCTATCATTCTCATTAAAAAAGTATTACCCCTATAACTGAATTCTCTCTGATTTGGGATAGATGTTATTGAAATATGAAAGACTATATACTATTTAGGGATGTTTACATATGTGTTTGCTAGTGAAGTTTCAGAAGCATCCTATAATAGACTAAAGATTTTCTACATTTGTAAGAACACTCTTCAAGTAACCTCAAGCCACTTTTCAGCAAGATGCCGACAATTCAGTGGCAATGTTAATGAAGAGAGACTGTGGCTCTAGAAGGAGGCAAGCCATATTTTAAATCCTCTATGAGATCTTGAGAGTTGTGAGAACTGTCTCAAGAGATTTGTATTTGAGTGGAGAATCTCTCACAGCTGTTTAGGTATGACAATAGGGAGATAGTCTAAAATCTGTACAGAATGAAATCCCATGTTTTCCTGGTTTAGATCCCTGAAGTATATTTACATTAAAAAAAACTCAGAGTACTGCCAAATAATCTGGAGAAGTAAGTAGCATATGATCTGTAGCAGCTGTGGAGCCTCTGGTCTCACTCCACTGAGTTGTATCTCTAGTCTGTTTTGGATTACTAATGTTATCAATAGCTAATAATTGTTAGCTATAGTACCTTCCAAGTAACATTTAAAAGAAAAAGATTCTCAGTGTTGAGATTCAGGATAGCAATAAGCAGTCTGTAAGGTTTGTTCTGTGTACTTTTTCCTAAGAGGTTTATCCTGCATATTTACACTTAACTTTAAGAAGAAAACATGTCTATTTCTCACCAGCACAGTCTCAGAGAAGAGGCTAAGGGTATGATTTGGCAATACAACTATGAAAGGCTACAGCTGCCAGACCCCCTTCCTCCTTCTCCCTGCATTCACCACCCCTCCCTGTGCCATCTCCCTTGCTTTTTGTACCATTCATAGCACCAATTCTGTTCCGTGACCCAGAAGGAAGTGTAATGTTTGCAGTCTTTCCACCAGCTGAGCAGGCTGCAGGTTCTCCCCTGTTCAGCAGCAGTGAACTCTCAGGTCAACTCAAACAATATTGTCCAACTGCATCCTCAGAGTGAGATGCAGTACAATGTTTGGACATCTTTCAAGCACTTAAGTATTAAAAGTGATCAACACATAACTCACCTTAACAGTAAGGTATTCTTAGAATCATAGAATCATTTAGGTTGGAAAAGACCCTTAAGATCATCGAGTCCAACCATTAACCTAGCACTGCCCAGTCCACCACTGAACCATGTCCCTGAGCACTACGTCTACATGTCTTTTAAATACCTCCAGGGATGGTGAGTCCACCACGTCCCTGGGCAGCCTGTTCCAATGCTTGACAACCTTTTTGGTGAATAAATTTTTCCTACTATCCATCTAAACCTCCCCATGTGCAGCTTGAGACCGTTTCCTCTCATCCTATCACTTCTTTCTTGGGAGAAGAGATCAACACCCACCTCGCTACGACCTCCTTTCAGGTAGCTGTAGAGAGCCATAAGGTCTCCCCTCAGCCTCCTTTTCTCCAGGTTAAACAACCCCAGTTTCCTCAGCCACTCCTCGTAAGACTTGTGCTCCAGACCCTTCACCAGCTTTGTTGCCCTTCTTTGGACACACTCCAGCACCTCACTGTCTTTTTTGTAGTGAGGGGCCCAAAACTGAACACAGTGTTCAAGGTGTAGCCTCACCAGTGCTGAGTACAGGGGGACCATTGCTTCCCTATGCCTGCTGGCCACACTATTGCTGATACAAGCCAGGATGCTGTAGGCCTTCTTGGCCACCTGGACACACTGCTGGCTCTTGTATCCTAAGATTTCAACTGAAAGTCTCTTTAAAATATCTTATGTAGGCACACACGCAAATAAATTTTGTGAAATTTGTTCCTTGAAGCTGCCATGTAACTGTTAGTCATTGAGGCATTTAGCATCAGGCAACCGAAATGCCTTAGTGAATCTACCCTGCACACAGTCTGAAGTCTCAGAGGGGATGTCCACACCACCACCGGATGGGCCAGAAGCCCTGTGGACACTTATAGGCACTTTCATTGAGAAACCGATTGCAGGGACTGACATAAAATTGTTTAAAGACCACTGGGGACAAGTAATTATGAATGTCTTTCCAAAGCTTGTAAGGAAGGTGGCATTTAGTGTAAGAACTGAGGTAAGGACAGAAAAATTACTTGATAACTGAGGCAAATATTCTATGAGCAACACTAATGTGTTGGTATTGAAGGGACTGTTGTGCTTCATTTTGCTGTCATTGGTGTATTTTTCCCACGTTATTTATGGCAGTAGTGAAGTGTATGTGAAGAAAGTTAGTCCTTTTGTTGTGCTCTAATTCTTTATTTCTTTTCCTTTCCCAATCCTTCTAGACTCCATAGATGGGAAACATGCTCGAAGGACTCAGTCCAGTACTCCTCTTGGAGAATTGTTTGACCACGGGCTGGATAGCTGGGCTACCTCCATTTTTGTACTTTCTTTTTTTTCTGTCTGTTCCCGTGACAATGGGAGGACTGGAGTTTCTGTATATACAATGTATATATATTTAAGCATTGTCTTGTTTAACTTTATGTGTTCACACTGGGAGAAATATAACACAGGAGTTCTTTTTCTTCCTTGGGGATACGATATAAGCCAAGTGGTAAGTATTTAGCATTCCTGTTTTGGTTTTATTTTTTTAACTATGTTCGTATTTTCATAATATTACAGAAATAGAAAAAGAGAGCTCAAGGCAAATGTATTTGGCCAAGATTTTGAATGTGAAATAGCATAAGCCTAAAAGTAATTCAGAAATATTTCCTGCACTTGCGAAGAAGTGATGCTCTCGAGCTAATTGTCAGCTTTCGGGATTCATTGCCTTGCAGGAAAAAAAGGCTTACAGCAAGCCTAGCAGTCAGATAGTGCCCATGAGAATGTCATTTAACTGCATTTGATCTGTGGTATTAACAAAAATTACCATGCTATCTGAAGCCATAAGCAATTTTCCCAGCAACACTAGGTTCAGAGGCACGATGTGAATTGGTCCAAGTAGTATTTATTAACAGTAATTATGCAGTTATACAATACTAGACCTTCTCAATTCTACCACCTCTTACATCAAATGTGGTAACGAAAACAGCATTGCACCTATAGAGCGAGCATTAGCTGTTGTCAAGTGAGTTTTAACCCTTGAAAAAAAGTCATACCATTAGAGGTTTCCTCTCCGAGAATGGTGTTCAGTAACATGAATTATATATCGGCCCACAGCCAGTCCTCAGCTGAGTTCTTGACTGGCGTACAGCCCTACCTTGAGGTGGACCTCTTCAGAAACACAACCAGGGCACCACGGTGAGTGGTGGCCTCAGCGCACAAATGAGTAGCAGCAGTAACAAACTCATTGTGCTGCCAAGGGCCCAGATTTCCGGGCTGGCTTACCTATTTCTTAGGCAGCCGGGCTCTTGCAGCCTGAAAAGCATAATCCTAGTCTTCTGTGCTTCCTGTCACAGGCATGAGATGAAAGGTACAGCCAAATATACATAATTGAAAAGAAGTTTGACAAATATTCAAATATGTGTTTTAATGGAAATATAGTATTTGAATTAATGGCTGCAGATGTATTGCTGTAAACATAATCAGAATCCAGTGGTTTGAGAACAACTCAGAGATGGTGGTCCAGCTGCGGTGCATCTGTTTTGTCCCCTAGAAAATAGGTTCTGGGAGAAGAAGTTGGCTCAGGACTAAGACATTAGGCAGCCAGCTGGTCTACAAGTTTCAGCCATGTCTCTGTAAGGCTTCTTAGTGAAGTTCTTCCAGCAGGAAAGGAATAGCTGTGCTCAAACCAATTTCACTTGTTGCTCAGATGATCACTGTAGATCTACATGTGAATGTTTAGAAAGCTCTTTTGGGTTGCTACGGCATCCGAACTGTATTAGTGGTTAAATATGGGAGTGGGTATCAACTGGCGGAGCAGCGCTGTTAACTCTGTCAGTGCCTTTTAGTGACCTGTGCCTCTGTCACTGCTTTCCCATCTGGGAAATAACGGTAATAACATTTCCCTGCCTGACAGATTTGTGGCGAGGCTGAATTTCAGTAAAGTCTGTAAACTGCTTTGATTAACTTGGATGCAAGGTGCTAACAAGTGCTATTTCCTGTTCCCCTCTGATGCTGAGTTGCTGTCCTGCGTGCTTGCTTTCTAGTAACTTCTGTGATGATTTGCCTACAGTCAAAATGATAAGCATGTAGATGTAAGGATTTTTTGATGCTATACATAGCGCAATCATCAATGATGGTGGACTATCGAAATGTCTGTATGTCAATTTTCCCATCTGTAAAAATTAGCTTTTGTAGTTGTGATTGCCTGTGAACAAAGGCAAGACGGGATATGTAGATCAAGGTAGTGTTTTTTCCATTAGTCCAAACTACATTTCACGCACACCAGAAAGTACATAATGTATTTTTTTCCAGCTGTACTAGTCTAGTAAAAGATCTTAATTCCCCTACAAACATTGCTTTGCTCTTGTTTTGTAAACCCACTCAGCAAATTTTGTATGGTAGGTGTGCTATCAAAGGTAGCGCTTCATCTCCAGCTACTTGGAGGAGAGGATGCTGAGGACATTAGCGAATGACTGATGATGAGTAGGAAAGGTAATGTTCCCCTTGCTGGTTTTATCTCACCACTTCTCTGCCAGATATTTCCGCAGCCACATGCAGAGGCAGAGAGGGTGGAAGCACTCGTAAGCTGCTTTCAGACTAATTCCCAGCGTTTAGTTACTATTTCCTTTGTGGCATTCCTAGCTGGATTGCTCCACAAATGTGCCTCTCTGCTCTGTCTTCAATAATTTCACCGACAACATGATGCAATTGGGTTGGCGTGTCAGACGCTCAGGTGGTCTACTCCCCTGCTTCTGCTTTTGAAATTTTATGGTAGCGAGGAACTTTGGACTTCATTATCACTACAAAGCTTAGGAAATACAGTAATTAGTATAAGTGTGCAAATAGGTAACTGTTGACCTTAATGAAAGCTTAACTGGCACGTAGCTACCAGGACACTGCTGCTGAGTCAGCTCCACTGTCCGTAAACACAGCCAGCCCGCTCACTGGCTCTGTGTTAACTGTGGTATAAAAAGAGCTGCTGTTCCTCTTGAAAAAATACCTCATTATAAACAGAGAAATTTGCGGGACTTTTATGCAGATCACATTCTTCTGTGACTTGATGGCTCGTCAGAATTGGTAACCTAATTGTGCTAGCTGGGCTGTAATTGGCACTCCAATTAGCTTTGATTACAGCAGACAGCCATTTATAGGAAGCTGTGGTGTGTAAACTTGAAAAATGGCTGTAAGGTGTCTGAGGCATGCTTGGTCAGAGGACTGTTATGTTTGTGGATCCAGAGTCGGACGAGGCATCTGCAACAGTGAAAACTCTTCCCCCACGCTCCCTCCAGCACAAGGAGCTATCTTCTGCTGATTCCTCTGCAGGCAGAAAAAGATGCAGGGAGAGGAGCCGCTTCACACCGTGTCGTCTAGACAATTTTCATGCACTTTCAAGTGAGCACTAACCCCCAAAAGTCATGGGCTGAAGAGACGGCTAAAAAAGAAACCCTTGCTATGTTCTTGGATACATCTTGTCGCAACCAAAGCCTAACCAAAGAAAGCTAATACTTGCAAATTAAGTTTCTTGGAGAAAAAAAAAGACAGAGCTTTCCTCAGAAATGAAAATTTCAGGCTTCCTGCCATATGTGAATTTTCACGGACATCCTCTGGATTGTTGAAAACTCTGTTTTTCTCCTGAAAATGTCAATATTCCCATAATGAAGTACTGCCCTAATCCCGCTGTTGTTTTTCATAAGACACTGCAGTTGAGTTCATAGTAGGGGAACAAAATACTCATTTTTCCTTAATACCATGTAGTGATACCTCAGCTTACGTTGGTGCTGCCTTAAGTGTAACAGGGAGCTACCCTTTATATTCTTAAATAAAAGTTTACAAGTGAAAATAAGAACTGCGTGAGAGCTGGAGTGACCCAGACGATTCCACACTCCTTCCCCTCACTCTGCCCAGCCAAGAGGGCAAACTGGAAAAAAGTCTAAAAGCACAAGTAGCAAGTGTGAAATGCAACAGGCAGCTTTCTCTGGCCCTGCCCTAGCCCTGTAAGGAGAAGATGACCAGAAACCCTTCATACAGTCATGCCTGCAGGCATGCATGCTTGGACCATAAGCCCCAGGTTTTCAGCTTGAGATGCTTTCACAGCTGCTTCTGCCGGATGGCCGTGGATGATCCCACCTAGGCTCTCGGGGAGAACACTCCGCGTGCCTGGAACCTCCAAATAAATGAAGTACGTGATGCACGTAGCAACTTAAACGTTGTAGAGCTTACTTTTCTCCTTCCTTTCAGTCAAAACAGGGAAGAAGTTTTTTGGATGCCATATACGAGGTTTTAATTTGAGAAGCAGTTTACAAAACTCATGCTGAAATATGTCTCATACGACCTTTTCCTGGGAAGTACTGTGGCAGCCAATGTTTCAGGAACCAGCAGAGAAATCCCAAGCAATGCAAGTGCGCATCACGTCTTTGAAAAACTTCTGTCTCTTCTGAGGGATAAAAAAAAAGACTCTCTAGTAAAAAGAAAAATGAAGACGCAAATGTGTCGTTCTTCGGTCACATTATCAGGATTCAGAATATTTTTAATTTTAATTCAAAAGATATTATCTTTCGGAGTTTTTCTAAGAAAATTTGAAATGTCTGTGGAAAGCATAGCCTGTCTTGTGAAGAAATAATACTGATTATTATTTAGTTCCAAAGGTAGGAGCGCACTGGAATTGTTGAAGTAACAGAACCGACAGCAGTGAGGAAGCACTGCTGGCCAGGCCATGGTGTCTGCTTCCAGCTGCCTCCCGACACAGCTGGAAACCAAACTCAGTACTCGGTTATCCGAGGGAAACCCCGTAGTGTATTCATGTGAAATTTAAACAGAAGAACCTGTGGTGCACAGGCTCTTTCTGCAGCAGATGATTGCTTCATTCTTAACCACTCGATTATGATTCTACTCGAACCTTTCTTGGTTGATTAATCTTCCACGTGCCTTTAGCTGTTTACCTGACACATACATACCGCATGTGTAAAAGCAAAATGACCTTAAGACATGTAGAAAACTCTTTTTATAGGCTAAATTTGCCACCTTTATCTATTGAAAGGAAAAATACTGAGAAAAAAATTAAAATGGAAAAACTGCCCATCACGCTAAAGCTAACACCTTTTGAAATCACTTGTATGAAATCATAAGTTCTTACTTTTTTATGCGTCACACTTATTTTCAGAGAAAAAAATAACCTTGTATTTCAAATGACTTGGCTCTCTAGATGTTCAGTTTGAGCACTGTGTTAATGGAAAATATTTCAACACATGAACCATTAATGCTATTGGAATACGCTAGTGAAATTGAATATTACCTAAAGTTAATGCAATTTTTTTGTGGAATCATAAATAATTTAGAAGCATAGCCAGTATATGTTTTAAAAAAGATGAGAAAATGTTTGATTTTTTTTTCCCCCATGTAGTACATCATACAGCGTACTCAATGTGTCTGCGTGTAAAACAGAAACGGTAAATCATTAGGGAAAAAAAAAAGTATGTACACACACACAGAGTCTAGAATACTTTGGTCACAAAACTTACACCTGCAGTAGTGGAAAGACATGAGACATGGTGATTTTAAAAAATCAAATACTTTAGAAAACAGTTAAAAGACTAGAAGCTAGGAGATTTTGAATAGTTATACGGCCTCATGTCTATGTAGAATTTTCCCAATGCCACATTAAAGAAGTAATATTCTGATTTTACAGAGGGACAAAGGTGACTGTTGCTGTGATTTACAAAATTGTGACAAGATAGGGAGCCACTGCTCAGCAGCCAGCCGTCCTGTTGTTCAGCCATATCAGAGGGCCTACAAATTAACACTATGTATTTCCAGATTTTTGTCTTCATGAGTACTCCTCCTCATAGTTAAGGTCTTGACAAGCCAAGAATTTTCCTGGTCAAATGCTGCAGTGAGTTGGAATCCAAGATTCTGTACATCTGACGCTAACTTTTTATATTGTGTTATTTAATTTGGACTTCTCATTTTACAAAAAGTTGCAATTAGTTTTACTTGCTAATGACTGTATTATTTCTGAAAAGTACTAAAGCTGATGATAGATGCTAGAGAGATGACTAAAAAACTTGGCCATCTTTTCTTACGTAGAATTGTTCAGCTGCACTTAGGAAGACTGCTTTACATTTTAATATTCTTTCTACCAGCAGTGCCTTTAAAAACAGTTTATACAGCTGACTGATAGATTAACATACTTAGCTTTAGTCTGATATTTTTTACAATCTTCAATTTTTGCTAGTATAGCTTGGATCGAGGGACACAGCCATTTTCTCATCCTTCCATCTTTCTAAAGGAGGTCTTCGAGACTGCCTCATGAAGTCAAAGTTACGAGTCCTTAAAAAACAACACACCAAACATTTGAAGACAGAGTGTTTTTTCATAGACTANATTTTTGCTAGTATAGCTTAGATCGAGGGACACAGCCATTTTCTCATCCTTCCATCTTTCTAAAGGAGGTCTTCGAGACTGCCTCATGAAGTCAAAGTTACGAGTCCTTAAAAAACAACACACCAAACATTTGAAGACAGAGTGTTTTTTCATACACTACGTCTGTTAAATAAGAGGCAATCTCAACCTGTGAGTGCTGAGTCACCGAATCCCAGGCAGAGGATTCCCCTGAGAGACCCCCTTTACCAACGCTCCTGTTCCTGGAGGTGTGCTGACATCCAACAGTGATGCTCGTGACCGCACTGCCAAAAGTACTGAGTGTAATAACGAATAATACTGAAGTTCCTCTTTTATCACTTGCCAAAAAAAGATTGTTCAGAATTCAACGTGTGAGGGTAAACTCAGGCTTCAACAAAGCCAGTTGGAGTTTTGCCATTAACTTTGATGGGGCCAGGAGTCCATCCGTCGTGTCTTATGGATAGCATAATGCAATTTCTTCAGAAACACAAATGTTAGCTCTGTTGTAGTCACTTGCAAAACCCATTATACACGTCCTTCATCTAGACCAAAATTTGACTCACTGTCTTCAGTAGACCAATGCGTAACTCTCATACTAGTGCCGGCTCTTCTCCATTGCAGATCCGTTGTGCTTCTTGTTCTTGCAGAAGCAATTCAAACATCCAATTCTGCAATGCCACATTCAAGCAAAACCCTTAAAGAGCTGCATACCGATAGGGCAAGAATCTTGAATTTAGATACAGAGTAGTAAGTGAAGTCAAATATAGTGATACCTACATGTAATAGGGAATTTAAGTGGCATCAGTGTCCTGCTACTAATCTGTGATATTAAACAGCCTGTTCTCTAGAAAAAGAGATTTTCAGTGTACTTTTAAATTAAAGCAGTTCATTTAATAGAAGACTGGAAATGTGTTTGTTGAAGTTAAAAATGAAGAAAAACCATAACATAGTGAAAAGCAAGTACTTAAAAAAACTAAACAAAAAATAGTAAAATCTATCACAAAGGTAAAGCTGGAAAATATTTGTTATCCCAGAGTGAGAAGCTCTATTGAATGGAAAATATAAAGGTTACTGAATGTTACCTGGGAATAGCTAGATGAATATGCAGTCTTCTAAATGGCATTATAATCCACGTAGTTGTTCTAATTTAAAGCTAAAGTAAATGTTCACGATTCATTCGTAATCCAAGTCTAGAATAGTTCAGGAGGTTGAGACATGTAGCATGAAACATACAGCCCCTCATGAGTCCGATGATAGCAAAACTAAACAGCTGAGAAGAAAGTAGCCTAGAGAAAGAGTGGGGCAGCAGTCCTGCTAGGTGGGTGCGAGCAGCAGAAGGGGCTTCAGGGTGGGGGGTGGCCTGGGTGAAGCCAGGAAAGGGGTTTCGAAGGAGAGGGGGGTCACTTGAGGAGGTGGGATCAAGGGCGCAAGGGCTTGGGAACTGCTCTATCACGCTCAGTACTGCACGTGCACGTTGTTCGCATAAAACGGTAAAGCTTCAACAATTTGTGCTGTAAACTGCCAGTAGTCAGTGCGGCTGCAAGCAACACAATGGCTGTGAAGGTTATAGCTATAGGAGCTCTAGGGTAGAGACTACATTTACATCACTACTGAAAGTGGTGGCACTTGAGCATGTTAAGTGACCCATGAGTCTTGTGTTTGAGTTCCTTCACTCGTAATGATGTTTGACTCCTTGTTTCTTTTTATGTCCTGTAATGATATTATCTGTCAAACAAATGAAAAATCAGGGAGGACCTCAGCTCCCTCCCCTTCCTTTTATTTCTTCACATTCCATTGAATTTTTTTATTATTTCAGATGAGCTTAGATTTTTTTCCCCCCTCTCAGTTATTCTGATATGATCAGTTCAGGGGGCTGAGCTGCAAAAATAACCACAATGCTAATTCTGAAGTCTGTATCCAAATACGAGAAAGTGCGTTTGCAGCGGGGAGACCTGGCTTTAAGAAGGGATTTAGAAATTGGATGTTTTGAAAAGGTATCTCAGTAATACTTACCAAATGCAAACAGATGCACGCATTAGCAGGGAAGTTGCTTGCTTTCTGTATTTCACATGTTTTAAATAATTTTGTTGGTGACTCTGGAAGCTGCTTCACTGCTTAGAAGTAATTGTTTGGGGACGGCAGCAGAAGGTCCTGTAAAGTGGAGACAGGAAGAAAATAACAGATTTTTTACTCTTGCATTTATACTAAGATGAAAAGCAAAATTATATGCCTTTAGAAGAAAAGGATTGAAAATACTTTATCCTTTTTCTATAGGTATTAATTGCAGCATATCTGCTCACTGGTGCTGTTGGTGTGGAAGTCTGGCAGAAGCCTTTCCTGTTTGGTTATTACATCACAGATGCATTAGTAATCTTGCTTATAGGTAAGTGTCCAGATCCATGGAAAACTGTACTGGTTTTTAATTATTTTCATTAGATATTTCTTATATTTCCTTCATAACTTTTTTTTTTTTCTTTTTGCAAGTGTTGGCTAGTCCAAAACACACATGAATAGAGCTGATTAAAAGGGCTAATATTGCAAAACTTTTTACAAGTACATCATTTTGGAAACATCTTTCCTCAATGAATTACTATCTGTTGCACACAAATAATATAGAAAATGTTCCTTATCTGTATGTGCCGTTTAGCGCTCTGTGCTGGCTGGCTGGCTGGCTCTCAAAGTTTCAGGAACTCCACCTGTCACTCAGGTAAAATGTTGCTCACATTTACATATATTATAAGTTTAATGTTTTGGCCTGCAGCACACTATGCTCCAAAACATTATGGATAGAAGGAATAAAGGCATTATTTAAATAATCTTAGGAGGCACAACTGTAAATCTGAAAGAGAGCCAGGTGGTTTCTAAGCTCTTCTTTAGAATTACTTTCCAAACAGAAGTGATGCATTTTTCATACACAGCAATAGCCTATTTGCTCATTATTTGATACTGTTGGTGTAGTTTGAAATAAGTATTGAACATTTTTCAACTGCTGCAGCTAGACGGAGTACAGGAGCAGTTAAATTTTAATGAGTTAAAAACACGATAGTTTGATCTAAAAATGTGTGTATGTGAAATGGCTTCGATGCGTTGCTTGGAAGGTGAAGAAATTAGCATATAAATTTTAGGAATTTTTGTACGAACTTAGAAATGGCAGGTTAGGCCTGCATTCACGTTAGGTGCTAACGTGGGCTGGTCTGTTGAACACGCTTGTTCTGTGCTATGGACATCGCTGCTTTTGTTCCTGTCACTAGGGCACATGACAGCCCATTCAGTGAGTACAGTGATGGCTTCCCTCGTGCTTGAGAAGTCATGGATGAAGGTTTAATTCAAACTGTTCAACATATTAGGAAGGTTTGTTGTAGGGAAGTGTGTCAATGTCATCAAATCTGCAGAAGTAGGCATGCTTTTTCATACTCTTCCTGCAAAACAGGACTTCACAGACTACTCCATTAGCATTAGAAAGTACTGCTTCTGTCTCATGTGGTACGCTTGCGTTAACAATGGATCCATGAGCAGAGAATTGAGTATTATTTCTTCCATCATTGTCCCAAGCAGAGTAGGCATAAGTAAGAGCCAAAAGAGTTTTTCAAAAACATTGTCTCTCGCACACTATCCACAATGCCATTAACAGGGCAACTTTTGCAGCTTAATTATAGTTAAATGCGCGTTTAAAGTATGCAAGAAATGATCTTGGTTGACTCTATATTACAAAAGTGTCACAGTGCTTAGCAAATCTCTTAAAAACAGATGCTAAATTTAAATATTTAAAAAGTACAGTCCTTGCATTGAGGATCATGCTGATCCAGCAAACACTACAGTTTCACCACAGGTTTGAATCTCTGCTCAGCAATAGTGATTAAAGCGGTTATCATTGGATAACCTGTGTGCAGTGAAAATGGATATATAAAGTTTTTAGAAGCTTGTGGTAGATTGTAGGACCCCACTGTGACTGCAGAAAAAGTATCAGTCTAACCTACACCAGGGGCCGAGCAGCCATGAAGTTTAAATTATTCTCTCCCTTAGAGAGGCTGCAGCAAGTGTGTCTTGCTCAGCCAGATCCGTTTGTATCAGAGAGCGCACTCTCTGGCATGCTCAGTTAAATGCTTTTGTGGCTAGTTAAAAAACAAAGGGATGTTGTGGGCCTCTGGTGCTTTTTATGAGGTAGTTTCCCAGGACTCGGAGAGGAGCCATTAAACCGTAACTGGCTGTCCTTAACCATCTGATGGCATTTAGTAGTCACTAGTGGTCCTTCTAACAATGAACCTGTAGCTGCTTCATCAATACTTGGCAGAGGTTTCTCATGTCGTTCTGTGCTTTTACTGTTCTGTACACAACAGGAGTTCAGCTGCTGAGCCATCACTTCTCCCAGAACAGCTGGGCTTTTGCTAGTATCTTCTGTAGTGGGAAGAAATCCAAACGGGATGCAGAAAAGTGGAGTTTTTCAGATGTCTTTCCTGGAGTTTCTGAGGGAAAAAAAAAAAATAGCCCACGTATAACCTAAGGATGAACTCCGTAAAAGCAGCTCCTCAGAGGAAGCTGTGGTATCACCAGGTGACACTCATCCGCTGAAAATAATGCAATTTTTATCAGGTGCCAGAACACACAAAGATATACATAAAAGTGCAGAAATACCGGTGTTTAGATTAGATGTTTTAGGAAAGCCTCCCAAGAGAGAGCATTACATGTGTCCCTGGGAACTGTCTAGCACACTGCGAACACCTGTAGGAAGGCCGAGTCTCGGACTGCTGAAGAGTGATCTTGAAGGACTCCCCTGTGAAGCAGAGAAACTTCTGCATAGTATTTTATGGGCGTTTGTCAGCTACCCAGCAAACAGAAACCCATAATTTTCACAGGCAGTGAATGCAATTCCATCCTGCAGTTTCAAAACACACACCTAGCTGAACGCCAAGCAAACGAACAAGGACATTCTCCTGTTTCCAGAACATCCAGGCTGCTAGACAGAAATGCCTTTTCTCTCCTAACGTGAAAGCAGCCAGACCTTCCTAAAGTTAGGCTCCTGTGTGCTCAGCTGGAGCTTGTGCTCCAGCTTGTGCTCTCAGCAAGGCTGCTGTGGATGACACTCCAAAAGCTCTCTTGGGATTTAACCACAGTTGTCCCGTAGCATTATCTGGCTAACTAGGGTCCCTTCAAAAGGGAGCACTGGGCTGAGAGCTATCATTTGTTTTTGCCCCTCCAGGATATTCCAAATGTCTAGCATTCCCTGTCACTGTGCTGTCAGGTTGAGAGCAATATAAAATATTTACAATAAGCATTTTAAAACACTCAATTCCCCACATAAAGTCTAGTACCACAAATGATGCTGTGGACTTCATGAGAAGATTTTCACTGACAGGTAAACATCAGTAGTTCAGGGAGCAGCATTACTAATTCATTATGGTTTCTGTCTCACATTGCAATTAAGTGACCTGTAATAGGTGCATGTTCTGAATGAAGCATTTCCCATTCTTGGGACAGTCATACTAGGTAGCTCTTTGTGTGATGGATTTTATAACGTCTAATAACATTAGAGTTCAGGCTACAATCCTCCCCTCGGTGGAGACATTTATATATCTGTTTTCCTCTACCTGCATTTCCATGCAACTTACAGGAAATTTCTTTCAAACTGTTTGTTCAGAATTGACCAGAGGGCTCAGAAGTTATAGTGGGATGCACACAAACAGGTAAAGTGTTACCAGGTCAGCTTCATTCCTTACGAAGTCAAGTTGGAAAAATGACTCCTAGATGCACAGAAATATTCCTGCTCCTCCTCGGTATTAATTGCAAACACAAGAATAGGCTTTGTGGTTAAAAGACCTCTAAAGCATGGAGTGGATATGTTGTACTTCATCAGTGCGTGATGCATGGGGCAGATGATAGTTCTGTAATCCAGACATGGTGGCATGCTGGTCAACAGAGCCCCGATCTGGCTACTGAAGCCTGTGGCAAAGCTGAGACAAATTTTCATAGTACGGGTTTGAACATGAAATATGAATGGAGTACTAACATCTGTCAGAGATCTGAAACTTGAACTTTCTTTTAGAGATGGCGCCAAAGCATTCAGAGTTTTTTCCTATGATGTGTACCGGATTGGATTCTGTGCAGACTTTTGCACAGAGTGTGTTCACGGAATCGCAGAATGGTAAGGGTTGGAAGGGCCCTCTGGAGATCATCCAGTCCAACCCCCTTGGAGGTTCCTTGAAGTTCACTCCATCCCGGAGCTACTTAAGTATATAAAACAAGAAGTACATAAATGAAAACATAGTAGCAGCAAAAAACTAATGTTGAGACCAAGTCACAATATTCGAAACATGGCAGGATTTGAATTGTCAGTGGGAAAGCACAGTTCACTATCTAAACCAGTGCCTCATTCTTAGGCTGTGTCCTGTATCATATTGAAGTATTGAAGGAGGACACAGAAGTCCGTGCACTAGGTAATTATGCAGCGGTCTGCTCTTTTTTCAGTGTCACAAAATGTTTAGAAGGCCATGGCGTGAAATTCACATTTATTTGGTTAAGAATGGATTTTTTTTTGTCTCTATCAGTTATAAAGTAGAAATTTACCTGCAATTTTATTCATTTGAATATATCTGGAATTACTTAAGGCTAATCCTTAGCAGGACATTTATCTCCTAGAAATCCATCCAGCATATCTGCATCACCGCAGGTGGGCAGATTTCTTTTGGCTGGAGCAATCTGAATGTGGTCCTCAACCTCTGCGCCAGGGAACTGCTGCTGCGTGAGGCAGCCTGCTCTCTTGTACTGGTCTTGGAAAACTTCTAATCCTGTAAGCCTCCATAGCGAGATCTCAGGGTTCTTTTATAGCAATGCAAAGCAGTAATCACAAAGTCAACTTAAGTGCATTTCTGACTTAAGTGGAAGGAATTTATCTTTTTCTTTTTTACTTATATTATTTATAAATTGTTTCTGCCTCATACAGATAAGTCATTCTGTAGTGATTTTCTATAGTTCCCATTGCAAAGTGGCTGATGGTTCTGCCTTACCGATGGACAGTTGAATGATGAAACGTTAAGTGATATGTTTTCGAAACGTTACCACTCCGACAGGCCTTGACTAGCTTTGTTCTAAAAGGGTGGTTAAAATGGGTTGGCTTCTACATGTCTGTCACCAATTTAACATTTATTAAAGCATTGTTGTGACAGATTGTACGAGACTTCATAGAAGTAAAGGGTGTGAAATACTCACCTGTCACTTGAGATATATACAAAAAGCTGCTGAGTTTATGTTTGGAGTAACTCATCTGAACCAGTCAGAAGAATAACCCAGGAAACCAGAGCGCTGAAGGCCGGAGGCAGAGCAGTGTCACGGGATGCTAATCGCCAGTGGGGGTGCGTTCGGTGGTGTTGGCTGTAAGGAGCCGTTTCACGGGTGGTGGGAGCCCCAGAAGAAAGTCACACAAGGGAGCTCACCTTTCATAGTCCTTCTGGAAGCCAGCCTGGGCTTTTCAAATAAAGAGNGAAGCTGCTGAGTTCATGTTTGGAGTAACTCATCTGAACCAGTCAGAACAATAACCCAGGAAACCAGAGCGCTGAAGGCCGGAGGCAGAGCAGTGTCACGGGATGCTAATCGCCAGTGGGGGTGCGTTCGGTGGTGTTGGCTGTAAGGAGCCGTTTCACGGGTGGTGGGAGCCCCAGAAGAAAGTCACACAAGGGAGCTCACCTTTCATAGTCCTTCTGGAAGCCAGCCTGGGCTTTTCAAATAAAGAGACTGTTTCTCTGGTGCTCAATTCTTGCTGTGCCCAGAAAAAGAGAATGATGTGTACCTGCTGTGTGAACAGGACTACATCAAAGAAGCATCTACATCCATAAACCAATTTCTCAGTCTATAATAAATCCCTCCAAATGCTGATTGTTAGCTTACAGCTCAGTTCAGGAGAGATAAATGCAGTGTGTACTTCCTTAGACACTGAAAATAAGCTATAAAATCAACAAGCATGATAAATGCATCCCTTTACAATCTTTATACTCAAGAAGTATCTTAGATGCGAAACATCCAAAACATACATCAGCTTCATGCGTGAAGACAGCACTCATGTTTAAACTATGCTCTTAATCCCTGTAAAATAATTTCATACTGCGTAGATCTGTTTGGGTGTATTTTTCATCTGTCCTTAAATTGCTTAATGTATTCAGCATTTACAGGCTCAATTAAGTCTGAAAATTGTATACTCATTTTCTAAGCTTTTTTTTTTCAATTACTAAGTGGTTCTAAGTTTGCAATTTTATATAATAAAATGTAATTTTATAGTTAGTGGACAGCTCAATATGCAATTATCTGTTTGCACAAGCAATTAAAAGAGTTGTCTTCTCAAGACACGCCTGAGAAAACCACACTCTTCCATGAAAAGCTGCTGTTCCAGTTATGAGTGCTTCCAAGCGTTCACCTTTTGATTAAGCTTGCTCTCAGACACTGATCAGTGTGGTAAACATTGAGCACATTAAGATGTTTTCATGTGTCTAGCTGCTCTAAATGTGGAAGAAATTTAGAAAAAAACAATAAGTATTTAAAGATTTTTCCAAGCTAATATTGAGGCCTAAATATTTTTAATCTTAATTTTTTGTCTAGGGGCTTAAAAAGGTAAATGATGTATTTGACATCCCATTTCTTTAAAGCGAGCATTGACTATGATGAATGACCAACACAGAGGTAGAAAGGCCAAGCAGTATACTGGCCATGGGGTGGTGGGGGCAACTGAAGAACAAGAGAGGAGGGTGGTAGTATTTCATTTGTAGGCTGGAATGCAACTGCAACTGCCTACGGTTAAGGAGTTGATTTTTACAGGGATCAGCTTCTGCAATATGACCAGGAGAAGGTCTGTGCAGGCCCCTTGACTGCCTCCCAAATGGGAGAAATGCTCTGGGGAGTCTTTTTCTGGAAGAGCGCAGGGGTGGTGGAAGGGTTCTTTCCTGAGCAAATTCCCGCAGTTTCCAGTGCGGTGATCGTGTAAAGTTACATACCTGTGTTGCACTGTCTCATTTTTGAACTTTTATCTATCAGGAAGAGCCAATTCTTAACAAATAATATTTCAGCTCTTAGGTTGGTTCACTTGCCAGGAACTTGCCGACAAACGTGATTTATGATAGCAAAGGTGTGGAGAAGATAAAGAGCTAACATAAAAATTGTCCTTCCTTTGAAGCAGTATAATTTGTTTAAAACTAGTGTTTCAGGTGTCTTAGCTATCTGCTTGGAGTTGTTTCTTTATTTAGTGGTGTTTACAATCTCCAAAGTTCGGTGTATTCGGGAACCTGGCTACCTGCGATGACAGGCTTTCTAGCTCTGTCTGAATGCCAGCGTGGGGCTCTTCTGTTGATTACCAGAACAGCATTTTGCAGAACTGACAGTGGTGTCAGCAGTTCGTTTCTGGCCATACCCTCTCTTTTTCTACGCAAGCAAGTCTGTATTTTGCAGAAATGCCTAAATTAACTCAGGTACAGCAGCCGCACTAAGTAACTGCACTGCGTCACGGAAACATGAGCTGGCTGTCAGCAGGCCCTCAGTAGTCTTTAAGGCACAGTTTAAGATGTCCTCATGTAACTAAACTTAAATACATTACTGTTAGTCTAGACTAACACTGGGGACAAATGTGCCATGGTATCTATCACATGCTAGCTTTTCTTCTTTTTTTTTTTTTTTAATTCGCTCAGCGATATCACACAAGTAACATCTTAGAGTTTTGGAATTGAATTTGAAAGCACCAAATGAAATCTAAAGTTGTCATTAGAAGTGATGGGAATTATCTTTCTGATCCCTTTTACACAAATGCATATATATATATATATATATATGCACGTGTGTATGTATCTATGTGGTTTTATATATCTCTCTCTGTTTGGAAAACAAGATATGCCTTTAATTTCTGACATGTCTCTAATCCCAAATTCTTGAATGCGTTGGTTTTTGTTTGTTTATTTGTTTTTTAATATGGACAAAATAATTCCTGATAAAGAGCTTTGCAAATGCTTATTTCTCCGAAAAAGGAGTCAAGATAGTGCAAGGCAGAGGCTGACCATAGGATTGTATTTAAATCCGAGGATTTGGGCTTGATACCTTCAGCTTAGCGTGACACACGAATTGCCTGTGTGTATCTGTGCCACCCATCTGTGCTTTAGCATTTCTGCCTTTAAGACAGGCCTGTATTCTTACAGTTCGGTCTCAGAATTTAAATTAGGTGGAAAATGGGAGAAAATCTTAAAGGAGAAATTAAAAAATCCTGGAACAGCAGTAATACTTCTAATAAACACTTGGCGAGTTCCATTTTCTGTAACGTGTTAAAAATGTCTAATACACTAAACTTGGGGCTTTTAATAATTTTAAAATAAAATATGTGCTTTTAGGACATTAAAAAAAAAAAAAAGAAAAGAAAAGCTCTGTCATCATCACTTGGGCAGTGCCTGGGCGCCTGGGTGCCAGAGAGGCAGCAGTGGGTTTGCTTTCCAGGCTGCACCTTTTGTTCCCCAGACCGGCAGGGAATGGCAGCAATGCGGAAGCAGCAGTTCAGCTCCTGGGCACAAAGGGATGCTTAATGCCAATTAAAAAGCAGACTTAATGAGTACCAAAAGCAGCCCCCAAGCCAGGCCTCCTTAGCTAAAAAAAGATGGGAAAGCAACATGTTGTAGGAAATGATGGAATTTTGAAAATCCCCTAAGAAACAGGGGAACACCCTTTGCTTTCCCTACCGCATCCTCCGCTCTCGCTCTGCTAAAAGGGAAGCCGTATAAAAATACAGGGGAGTAACTGGGGTAACTGCCCCAGTCCGAAAGTGGCTTTTAGCTAGCTGGGGGATTGTTTGTGGTCAGTGTGTTATTTCTAACTAAAATGGCACTTCATAAAAATAACAAATTGTTGGCAACCATTCCTCCTTGAGTTCTATTTCTAGTTCTAGTCTCTATTTCTGTTCCTCTCGGTTGCTTTTCTCCTAACAAATCAAACTTCAGGATTGCAGCAGGAAATTTAGATTTAACCTCAAGAGTCAATGTTTTGTCTCATGTCTGCTCTAATGTGATACAGATGTTGGAACTGCTGTACGTAACTCAAGATTTTATTGAACTAGCCCTCCCTGCCTAATAGAAAACATAGCTAACTGGAGTGCACATTAAACACAGATCACTCTGAAGGCACTAAGCTTGCGAATTTTAGAAATATATTTACAGAATACTTGGGATATTACTTCAATGGCACATCCTTCAGCTGTTTGATACAGAGTTCCTGCCACTGTAACGAAGTAGAGCTCTTTATCTTTGTTTTAGAAAGCAAAACCAAGGAGGAAACATGTAGAAATGCAACATGTGAAATTATTTACAGGCTGGATAGTCTTTTTTTCCAATTCTTTGTTTCCTACTCTTTAAAAGATAATCAGAAAGACTGGAGAACTAGATTATCCACTGCATCCCTTTTTACATCTGCTTTCCAACAGNAGAGTTCCTGCCACTGTAAAGAAGTAGAGCTCTTTATCTTCTTTGTTTTAGAAAGCAAAACCAAGGAGGAAACATGTAGAAATGCAACATGTGAAATTATTTACAGGCTGGATAGTCTTTTTTTCCAATTCTTTGTTTCCTACTCTTTAAAAGATAATCAGAAAGACTGGAGAACTAGATTATCCACTGCATCCCTTTTTACATCTGCTTTCCAACAGTCCTCATCTCCACTGTTTCTACTTTTTTAGTTTTCCTTCTCTCGAGTTGCCACTCTGGCCAGGGCGTGCTAAGCACTTGGGTATGACTTTGATGAGGGCTGCACCCTAAACACTGACATTTCTCAAGACTGCGCTGTGCCATGTTAGCCCCAGTACAGAGTAATCTGAAATCAGTCCTTTTCTCTGTTCATTCTTAGTTTTCCTTATTTCTAATAATGAGATTAAAGTTTACTACTTTTCTGTACAAACAGCACACTGTGTTTCCTAAATGAGATTTTTTAAAGGTAAAACCAGAAGGTTTACATCATCAGAGTGCTTTTCTTGCCCATAACAGAACAGGAATTATGTATTAATTTAGTTCAGCAAAACCAATCCTCCTGCCTTACAGTATAAAAACTGGGCAGAAATATGCTACCCAGAGCAATCTCCAAGCAGCAAACAGACCAGGGAAAAGCCTTGATACGCAGAAAGCGGGGAAAAACCCCCAAACCAAAACCAAAGAGCTTTACAGGGAAACACATAGAAAACTGGGGTCACAAGTTAAAAAAGGTTTTTTATATATATTTATATATATGTATGTATGTATGTATATTTTCACCAGTTAGGCTGACTAATACTGTTGCTTTTTTACTTAAATCTTGAACTTCCACTTGTTGCTGGAGGTCTTGTTGTCCCTTGGGTTGACCAAGGTATTTGGGATGGGGTACAACTGGGTCTTCAGGCGGCTCCAGGGCTGCTAGCAGCTGTGTTGGTAATACCGGCAGCAGTGCAGATGATAGACGCAGCGTTAGCAGAGGTGAATTCCTTGTCCTTTGTGGGTTAAAGCTGAGCTCTGGAAAGATCACAGCTGAATTAAAAAAAAAAAAAAAGGTGAAAAATGTCACTCGTTCAAATGATGGGCGTATCATGAAAATTAATTCATTTCAGCCATTGTGTTACCAAAGCAGATCATTAGTTGAACCTTAGTATACTAAACTATAAGCCTGTTATCTCTCCAGTAATGTGGCCATCCCTGTTTGAGGTTAATTGTCTTTATATATTCCATTGGAAAGCTTTTGGTGTCAGACTTGGGTTTTTTCTGCATAAACAGAGAGCAGCTCATGCAAAATGGGGCCGTGGCCTTTCTTGGGTCCAGCCGAGAAACTTCTATAACAAAATAACCTGCTAACTGCACCAGAATTTAAAAAAGTCTTTCTGGTCGTGTCACTCGTTACACAAGAAAATCTGTATCAGGAACTATTTCTAGCAGCTGCCTTTCGGAAAAATGAGGAAGGCTTTGTTATTGCCCGAAGCCTCAAAACTCAGTTTGTAGCCTGCAATGAGTACAGGAATACTGCGTCATTTTTAGAATAGCACACTAGCTCTGTTATCATACGAGAAAACTCTTGAGGTCATCAGTATAGCAGGACTGTGTATCATTACATATGAATATTTTTCTCTTCCAGGCTTCAGTTTATTTCTTTCATTTCCACAAACACTATACAACATTCACAGGTAAGTTAATTAACATTAAATAAGTAAGTTGTATCCCTTCCCATTTAATTCTCTATATTCAACAGTTTCCTCACTTGGGAAATAAATGTAATGCTTGAGGTAGCCTAGCTTCTTTCAGCCAGATGCTGTCCTGATAATGTAGTAAAAGGTTTTTCTGGTCAATTTTGAGAATCTGACTGGTTTCTTTCTCATGTTTAACTCCTCTGCTCTTCCTTTCACTTGCCATTCTCCAGGCAGTCTCACGCTGATCCTGCATAGTAAACTGACGAAAGCTCCGTAGTTGTAAATACTGCATTTTATTTGCAGTCACGTGTGATTTGTAGCTTCTACCTGTGCTGGGTAAAATTCTGTAGCTGATCATCCTGCACTCCATGAAGTACTTTACTGTCTTCCAGACCCTTCTGTAAAACTCTTATCTGTATGAAGTCTGCAGGTAATTGCCATCAGATCCAGGCTAGGCGGGTGGCAAGCTGTGATTACATCTAAGAGTTGGCTTGCTGCACCTAGGCATTTTATACATGGTTAGTTTATACTGTGATGGCCTATTTTTATTCACGCTGCCTGCCTTTCTCTAGTATTTGCTAGCTCATTTCACTCATCTGTCACATCAGGTCTCTCAGATCCTAAGTAAGTGTCCTGGGTGAGGGGCTGTCACTGCCTGTCTTCAGGAATTAGTGGAAATTAATGTTAACGTTTAAATTTTAGAGAGATTGTAAGACAGTAACGCATTGCCCCTACACAGCCCTTTTCCTGTCGCAGTACTCAGTGTAGTTAATAAAAAGCACGAACAGCCCCGAGCTTGGGGCAGGAAGAGTGGTGAGTCAGGAGATGTGGGGCAGGAAAGGCTGAGGACCCGCAGAAAGGCTGGGCTTTGGGGCAGGGTGCTGGGAGCAGCACTGGGGGAAACTGGGGACCAGTGCTGCAAGGGACTCTGGTTCGGGGAAGACTGGAAGGAGGACAGCACCTTGGGCAGCTCGGTCCCTGGCAGTAGCAGCATTTGCTCTGATGAACATTTAGTGTTTGCTTTCCTTCCTCTCGTGTCAGGACTTTTGTTCAGTGTTTTCAAGTCATAGAATCATAGAATGGTAGGGGTTGGAAGGGACCTCTAGAGATCATCTAGTCCAACCCCCAAAGTTGTCATCATTTGACATAGTTTCTCTCAAGCCTTCCGGTGGGTTTATCATTCCTCTTAACAGAAGAGCACAGTAATTTTAAACATCCAGTCAGGGTTGCCTGAAGGATGTGCACACAGGCGATTTGGTGCTGAGGAATTTGAGTTTTACAATCATCTCCTCTCTTTCTTCATCCTGCTGCCTGTTCTCAGTTGTTATTGTATCAGAATAATATTCTTTTTTGGAATGAGAAAGGTATTTATTGGATTTTTGTCAAGCTGTTTCGATAAGTACAAATGTTCAGAGATTTTAAACAGGACGTTTCCCAGTATACTTCAAACACAGAATTGCTCTTCTGCACGATGGGTATGAAGAAAAGTTTTAATGGTAGTGAACTTTACTAAATTAAACCTCCTCCTCCTTTTATAACCTCTCAGTGAGTTTTGCCAGAGTGAGAAAGATACAAGATAGATGCAAAAGCTCTTGATCTTACAGTTCCCTTTTTCCGAGCTGACAGAAAATAGTTACTTACTACCTTTAATAGTACTACCTTTAAAAGACACCTTAAAATATCCATGAAAACACAATGCATCATTAATTTTCCTGCGCTCTAATTAGCAAAATAAGCCTCCCCTTTAGGCTGCGCTTTGGCAACCGTGCAGGATTGTCTAGCAGCATCACCTCTAGACGTAACAAGAGCAATGCCTGCCAGACATGTGCTTGACTGTGTTGCCACTGAAAATGTGAGGCGTGTTGGCTGAAGTAATTTCATGCCTCATGTCAGAAGTTTCTTCCTCTAAAAAATATGTATTTTGAATTCACCACAAGCCTGCATGCTGTGTGTTTGGATAACAGCTACATCAACAGAGCTACTGCAGCTCACTTGGTGTGTAATGATGAGCTGGTGAAGCTGACCAGAAGCTATGCGAATAAAACTATATAATTTTATCCCAGAAATAAATGTTACTTGGGTATCCTACAATTTCTCGTAAAATGTCTGAGTATCTAGCACATGTACACAGGTAGTTGTGTTGCAAGATGAATTCTTGGGCTGAGTTTAGGCTGGAGTTTGCAGTTACTGTATGGAAATAGAATGGATACATAAAATGATTGTATTTATTTACAGAGCACATTTAAAGAAGACACTGAAGAATGATTCTTTGTATGAAGGACTCCTCCCTCTTGTGTCACCTCTGTTGCTGTTCTTTCTTCTTACAGTCTGGGTGATTTTATCTCCAGGCAACATATTAGCAAAGCAACCAAGACTGTTTTTATGGATGGTTGGGGTTACTTTCTCAAATGTTATTGTAAGTATGTTTGTGGTGGTGGTATTATTTAGAGATAGCTTTCTATTTTTATGTGAAGAAACAGAAGGGAACAGAAACTGTAGTCAAAACTTAGCAGAAACACACTGCTCTTCTACCTCTCTGTCACTTTATAAAAATACACCCCAGCAGTTGTCTGGGCACTTACAGTACCGCAATACCTACTCTACCAGAGCATAACATTTTTATGGGGGTTCTTTTTTTTCTGTGGAATTTATGAACAGCCCTGGGGAGGCCTCAGTTGCAGCAATATAACAGATACTCCCCAACACAGAGGCAGAACTGGGGACTTTATTCTAAAGTATAAAAAAGCTCAACACAAGCATCGGTTTACCAGCGAGTGTCGGGGGGTTGTAGCCTTCACCTGCTGTTGTGCCCATTAATGTGGTACATGCATTCCTGTATCCTACAGCTCAACTGATCCCACATTTTCCCATCACTGTTCGGAATAAGCGTTTTTTAGGGAAAGACATAAAGAGGTGTGGGGGCCTTGCGATGGCTCTCTGCCCACGCGTTAGTTTCTCCTATACCACATCATTGTGCCCAATTTCCCCCTTTTAATGCCTGTGAGGCAACATAAACCTCGGTGAAGTAATAACAAGGGCAGCCAGACAGCAATGCTGAGCACTGCAGTTAACCCAGGGCTTTCTTTGCCGGAGGAGGCCCTTTGCCTCATTTCTTGCAAGGAGAGAGGCAAGGGAGCTGTAGCCAAGTAGAAAGGTGTTCCTCCATTTAATGCTAAAATACTCTAAAAGGATAGTGACGAGTGTCATTTTAGGAAAACAGTCTCCAATAACATCTAAAAGCATGTCACTGAGCAATGCTACATCCAATTTAAAAAGTGGTAATCTCGAATTGCCTTGCATTATCAGAGAGATCTTTGAAAATGTGGGATTTTAAAAGAGAAAGCATAACCCCTCTAGAAATTTGTATTCAGGAATGGAAAAGAAATCATAATTGTGATGCTTGTTAGATGTATCCTATAAATGTACGTTTCTGAGGGTCACAAATCAAATAGTTCCGTCTTAAGGACTTAATCTCGCAGCAGCTAGGTTATTTTCAGAAGTGTAAGTTTTACTGTATGCAGTTTTCATTACCTAATCTGCTCCTTTTTCTTAAGAGAACAGTGTAGATTCCTAAATGAGAAATACGATTATTTCGTACCAGTGGGGAAAGTACTTTCAGGGTTTGGCACATGACAGGTTCTGCACAATACGTCTTGACCAACCCAGGGCAATTGTGGCAGGATGCTTGCAGAAGAAAAATACTATGACAAACCAGAAGTTTTTTTTGTAGACTACAGTTTATTACACATGGAGTGCCAAGCATATTCTTCAGGCCTTGTTTTTGATTTTACTGAAGCAACTACTGCAGTGTTAGAGGTTTGCGTGAATTAAAAATATATGCATGTTAGTGGGAATTATTAACATTTTAAAAGGAAGCATTAAAAATGTATGGGTGTCAGTTGGAATTTATAACATTTTAAAAGTGAAAAACAAGCCTGTATTTCCTTTCACCTCCTCTGGTCCCTTATACACCAGCATCAGAGTAAGGCTTGTCATCGCAATGCTTTTCTTCTCCGTGATACTCTGACATGCTGGGTTTCCATCATCTGTTCTGTAGACTACAAACCGCAGTGCATGTTTCTCTGCCTGCCTGTATCTTGAACATCTCATGCCTTTCACAACACATTTAGTTGCCCAGCACATCCCTTGGGCTAAACGCCTGGTCTCGGACTTGGCCTCGTAGCCGTGCAATGTCAGGATGAGTAGGAAAGGCTACAGCCTCCTGGGAGCGTGCAGAAAGACGGGCCATTTCCAGTATTTTTGGCAAAACTAAGGAAAAAAGGCCTAAAAAAGGAAAGCTGCTTATCCCTGAGAGGAGGACTTCTTTCCCCAGTCCCCACGGCTGGCAGCATGACTGCCTATGGCTTGACCACCCCCCCTTGCCAAGAGGCTCAGACCGAGATTTGCTCATAGGGCAATTCTCAGAAATAACGAGATCTGAGCAAACCACCGCAGAGCACAACTGTCACAGCTCCCACTTCGGAAGCCCTTAGAGGCACGTGTTTGAGTCCAGGAGGAGGGGACCTTCAGCCATCACCATCCCAGGAGTACGGTGGCCGATGTGGTGGGCGGCTGACGAGCAGGGAATGCTCAGACTGAGGAGATGGTTCATGAGGAACCTCCCAGGAGCGATTGTAAGAGAGATGCTAAGGACCTACCCAGGCATACAAACCACAGCTGCTAGAAGCTTAAATTCAGGAGGACCAGGGTAGCATTGCAAGGTGTGGGCAAGGGGGATGGAAAAGCACAGGGCATAGTCCCGTAGCCTTACCTTTTCTTTCCAGTCTGCCTCTCCAGACTCCAGCGTGTTCGTCTCCTAATGCTGTTTTTGCCTCACTTGTAGTGTGAGTCAGTGCTTCAGGACCCGGGGCCATAAGGAATTGAGGGAGGAGCACAGAGCATAGTCCATTTCGCAGTCCTGTGATACACCGAAGGCGATTTGCTCCAAATATTAATAAGTAATCTTCATGAGAAATCAAGTACCGTACTTAACATGCTGTAATAATGATTTAAAACAATCCGAAATCCAACCTTTGGATGGGTGCAATTATTCAGCCAGAAAAACTATAGCATATAGATTGCTTTAGCAATTTCTGAAATGATTCCCAAAGAATTCATAAAACTAGTGTTATTCAAAAAATTCATAATCAATACTAATGCATTTTAGGTAAAAATATTTACATTAGGTATAAATGCTTACTTCTTGCATTATTCAAAGTTAATTATTTTTTCATGGTTTATTTTTGTGTTCTTCAGCTTCCACAGCACAGACAGTAAAGCCAGTATTTTTTCCGTATGGTCCAACTTCTAATGCTGCTGTCATAGGATTTCAGGCACTGCACAGGGAATTAATTTTTCATTCTTCTGCTGGTTTCAGGATGCATAAAATAATTATTTTTAACCACATTTCAATTTTGATAGAAACTGAAATCGAGAAAATATTTCAGATATGCCTAAATTACTTTTTTTAAAACAGATAATATGAGACACATTTCTTAAGGAGTCTAAACCAGGTAAAACACTTAGGTGCACTTAACTGGTTTTAAAAAAACTGAACTTCAACTTAGTTAATTTCATTATGTTTCCAGAACTCAGTAAAATTAAGCTAATTGCTTTCAGTTAAACCATGCACCATATATTCATTTTTTTTCTGCCATTCTGGGTGGGATCCCTTTCCCTGGGCCCCCAGCTACATCTCCAGGGAGTCTACCACCATGACCGAGCCAAGAAAATGGCATTTTTAGTACATAAAGGAGTGCTAGAGAAGAAAAACAGGATTTAAAAGTGGCATATATTAATTTCCCTCCCTTATATACAATGAGCCAGAATATATTTCTGACATGCCACGCGATTAAAATACCAGTACGCTCTTCCAGTGATTAAGTGGTGGCACATTTGATTTGGGATCACAACTTTACGAGCCGGTGTGAAAGCAGGAGGTGTCAAACAAACTCCCCTTTTGTGAAGATGTGCTTCGGCTCATAAAGCGGAGCGTGTCAAAACACTGTCTCCAGAAAAGAAGTGTGTAATTTAAATTACTTGTAATAAAGTCCTTTTAAGACTCACAGACAATAAGACACAAAGGTCTATCTGTAGTAGTCTTTATGCCGCAAACAAGCCCCATTTGGAACTCTAGCCTTGTTTTCCCCTCATCAAAAGCAACCTGCAGAGAAAATGGACGCACTTTTGCCCACACCCCTGGGCTGACCCAGCGCTTCTCACCTGGTGCCTTTTGCTCCGACAGTGCAAGGTGATCATCTGCCAGATGAGCAGCACCCGGCCGGAGCTATTCCACTGGTTCCTCTTCCCGCTGGCGCTGGTCGTCTATGCAGCCATCTCCGGGTTGTTGGGCTGGACGGAAGAAGCGGTGCTCGCCGTGTTCACCGCGCTGGTCACAGCCGCCCACGTGCACTACGGGGTCTGCGTGGTGAGCGGGCGCCTCTGAAGCGGCCACGGGAGAGCTGCACTGGGGCCGGGGGAAAGATGGTGTCTGGGGACGGTTTCTACGCTGTCTAGCTGGGGCAGTGTCCAGGATTCTGAATGTTCAGCTATGGAGTTTTTTTCTGTGTATTGTTTTATTCAGTATAAATTTTAAAAAACATCAGTTTACTGCAGGCAGTGAGTTTTCACACGTGCAGCAACTTCAGTGACTTGAATTATTCCAGTGTAGCCGACTCATTTCAGCTTTAAACCCGTCACAATCAGAATATTTACGGACTCGTTTTATGTACCAGTTGACCTGTGTGGCATGAATCCTCCCACCCCATTTCCATTCCTTCTTCCTGAGTTTACTTGACTGAAAAAAATAGCAAGGTAAAATGCAGAGTGAAATTAATAGAATTCATAAAATAAGGTTAACTTTGCTTTGAATCTGCAAGCACAATAGCTGTTCGAATTTCTCATCTTTTCTTGGCCCTCTGTTTTCATCTCCCAAGCTGGAGACATGATTCATTTTACAGTCCATTCCATCTTACCAGTTCATCTTTCTGCCTGCTAGATATCAGTTTTGTCATTTATTGTTATCTGAAATACTACTTAAATTCATTTTTCCTCAGTTAATGCCCTCTCTTCTAAACAGCATTGTTAAATAATCCTTAGGAAAGTGTCTTATTGGGGGTTTGCTTTGAGATAAAACACGTTGCATGGAGAAGTTCTCATTTTACAGGGAGATGATCAGTATTCTTTTATTTAAAATACAGCATAGGGATGTAAGGAAGTTTTTCCCTGCCTTTGAAAGAGGCCTTTTGTCAGCAGACATTGGCACTGTAGTAGATTTTACCCCAGCACCGATACGGGCCAGTTGGTGGAAGTCAGAATGGAAATAGCTGGTCAAAATTCACTATTGACTGAGGGGGCCCAGCTCCATTGGAGTTTATGTAATTTGTGAACATGGTCTGTAGTGACTTAACTTCCCATCAGTGTGCTGCACAAGGAATGTACAGACTACAGCTGTCTTGCTTGAATACTTGTAGGTGCCCACGTGCTGATGGGTCCCCAAGTACATGAGAACTGTGGTTGGGTCCTCCTCCCTCTGACTGGGAGAAGAGAGACAGTGAATTGTGAAGCACATACAAAACTGTTTGCTAATCTATGTGATTTCTCTTTAGGGGAGGCAGCTGAGTGAGCACTTGAACATTTACATCTTTTCCCTGAAGAAACGGGTCCAAGAGTGAACACCTGCACTATGATCAGACTCGAACACTTGGCGTGGAGATTCACAGCTCTTCTGATGTGATAAATAGTTGGAATTAATCTGATCAAAATAACCAAAGAATAGAATAGTCCAGATATCAAAACCACTGCGACAATGAGCTATGCAGCAAGACGCTTCACCTCAGAGGAAGATTCCCGTCCAGCAGAGAAGTGTTTACCAAGTTGTTCTGCTGCTAATATTTATTCTCTTTGCAAATGCTGTGTTTCTACCTTCTCTGAAGCTTTTGTCTTCCTCCTCCTCACCACTGTGTCCAAAGTCCTGGATAAATCCATGCTGGGCTATGTGAGATCCTTGATGGCTTATAACCAGCACTGGTTTTGCCCTGCCTAGTCACCAGTGGGATGCCGGCAATGCAACCCCTCCCTGTGTGTCCTTCCCTCTCAGACATCTGTGCCTGCTTCATTTTCCATATTTAATTTCTCACAACTCATTTCTTCTGTACAGCCTACTGAAGGGCTTACGCACATTCATTCTTTTCCTCACCTCAAATGAATGTGTGAAGAAAAGAGAATGAGCTCAGAAAGCTATGGGAACAGTAAAGTGTTTCTGAAACGTATGGGTTTTTCCCCTAGCATTAAGATGAGTCTCAGCTGACCTGTATCTGTCAGAAATGCAGGCTCTGTACAGCAGCAGCTGGCCTTTATACTTACTTTCTAGGCGGTAACAATTGCATTGTTGATATTTTGGTATCAACAAGCAACACGCCCTACAAAGGTAACCAGCTGAGAATAAATTCGGCCCACAAACTCTGAAGATCCTCGTATTTCACTGCAAAACTAGTTAGTCAGACCTCATCTATGAGTGCAAAATGCTAAGCAAATAATTATTTGCCTGTGTGCTTGAAACAAATTCTTGTGGTTTCAGATAATGACAAAAAAAAAAAAGAAAAAGAATCGAGACAGGAAAAGCATGTTTGCATGCAGATGTAAACTGCTCACGTCATCTATAATATATGTAGGTTTTCTGCGTGCCTTCGAGGAAGGAGTAAGAATTTGAGTTTCATCTCTTTTCGTACGCTGCCCTAGCCAGAGGGACTTCTTGGCCTTGAAGCACTAATGAAACAATCTGTCCACTTTCCCCAAGGTAAGCTTTATATTACAGCTCTTGCCCAGGGGGCTATGACTGACTGACTGGCATGTTTATTAACTAGTTAACTATCTCACTTGCCAGAAGCAGAGCAGAAGCGTAGCTGTTGAGCTGCTGAGCCTTCCGTTCACTTTTTTCAGTTCTTAGACCATTTCTCTGGTTTTATCACTGACCTGATCATTCTTTCCCCAGTTAACGTACCATTACATCAGTACCGCCTATTCAAATTTTCAGCTGAGCGCTGCCTATCTTCATGAACAGCTTCAATTTAAGTTTGTAGGGCCTGTTACAGTAGTTGACCTACCACAACATCAGTAGGGCTGATTTCCTCTGGCAGCCCTTACTGTAGGTACCAGGGGACAAGCCTGCACATCAGCTTCCCCCCCCCTTCACAAAGCAGAGAGAACCACATCTTGTAAAGTATCTTCACCGATAGATACCGAACGAGTACGCTGAGGGTGCCGCCTCCCAAATGAACATCATACTACAGTCACAGTTCAAGCAGCTTAAGGCTTGAGTTAGGCAAAGGACACAGGTCATCCTGTTTGGATGCTGGTTTGGAGATTTTGCTGAGCCCTGCAGACTCAGGGCAGGGAAGGCAGGCTCCCGCACCCTCTGGCACTGCTGTGGACCACTCCAGGGCTGCAGCTGGAGCAACAAGAGGCATCTTCCAGCCTTTCTCCCCTCCGGCAGGGTGGCTGTGGCGCTGCCCTGCATGATGCCCAGGGAACGTGAGGTCTTCATGGAAGTGCTCCCTAACTGCCCAAGGACTTTCTACCTCAGAGTAAGGCCGATGGCTGTTTATTTAATGAGGGATGCTAAAAAAGGCTGTTCTGACTGTGTCTGAAGGGGAATAATGAGTTTGAGGCAGGCATGCACCCAACAATCTCACTGTTTGTTGAAGTTAAACATTAAATCCGATACCAGGTGCACTGCCACAAGAATTCTCACCTATTTCAGCAGTTCATATTTAACCAGTCCATCAGAAGTATCTGGAGGAAGTCCTGACGAGAAAAGAATTAGAATACAATGAACAAAAATACCTCTGGATTGAATGTGATTGCACTGGAGGAAATCCGAGGACAGGCTTTCCTTTTCCCTCTGTCTTGCACTTATTTATGAAACAGTTGGAAATAAGGGTCACAGAAGCGGTATAATTTGATGCACTGTAGTGGAATATTTTGAAATATTTCATTAAAGGAAATTACAAAACTTGAACTGCCACACCTGGCCTGCACTTGTACCTTTCTAAAAAGAAGTACAGTAACACTTTTAAAGGAACTTAAGTTCTGGTCAGCTTTTTCACATTCTGTATGAAAACATGGCACATAGCTTTCTTTTTCCTTTTTAAAGCAACTTGTCACTACAATCTCTATAAAGAAAAGTATAAAACCAGATCATGTAACGCACAGTATATATATTGAATTGTTAGCCATCTTAGATGGTAACTGGTTCAATGAACAGGAATAAAAATGCTTTGTTCATAGGGTGGTATGGTCACAGATTTATTTGGCGAAGTCAGCTATCAGTACGTAGATGACCTAACAGTCTAACAACAATTGCTTTTGGTCACAACATTATGGCAGGAAGTTTTCAACTATTTGAACTGGAAAATACATAATTTCTTTTCTGTGCTGTTGAGCATTTGCATAAGCCCAAAGACATGTGTTCTCCCCTCCCCCCCCATAGTCTTATGAAAAGTAACTAAACTAGCGCTGCTCTCCCAGGTTTGAGTGCCCAGGTTGGAAATGGGGTCCTCTGGGCCTGGCTTCATCCTCCCCCCACCTACCAGAAACCTTCCCTAACCTGGGACAGGCAGTGGCTCAGCCTCAGCCCCAGCGGTACCTGGAGGCAGCAGGGGCGCTTGGTCTGGCCTCTCGGTGGTAGCACACAGCCAGGTAGCTTCAACCCATGGCCGAAAGAAGTCCTCACCCAGGCCTCAAATCCCTGGAGATTTAGCAGCAACTACTGCAGCAACATTGCTCATGCTGCAAAAGACCAGAGCTGTGAGAATTACAATGAAGTTTTCCCCTTTTTCTTCCCAAGAACTAATATTTTAATCTAAAATGTAGGTGGCTTTTAGGTACTGCACTGAAGATTGATCCCTGAGTACTTGGCCATTGCAAGCAAAGTCCACTGGGAGCTTCAGTGCCCTTGCTATAGTGTTCTCTTCACCTCCTGACTGCCACGAGTTTTGCTTTTGCTGTATCGAAACTGAGATACCAGAGATTTAGTACTCTGAAATCAGAAAGCATTTACCATAAAGAAGAATATTCTGTTTACATGCACAAACATACACGTGTTTTCACTCTTGATTTGTAGAAGACGATACAGTTGCTGAGCTCATAGGGAAACAGATACTGCCTGCACACACAGAATAAATGAACTTTTTTTTTAAAGCAGCTGCCTTTTTCTTTGTGCTCCCAGATGCAGTCACTAGTGAAAGAAAAATACGTATTTAAACCAGGAAAGTATTATTTTAGAATGTTTTGAATAGTCTCTAGAGCTAGACAGATTTTAACATTTTTTTTATTAAATATGTAAAAAGATAACGCAAGTTATTCACATATTCAGACAAAAATCTACTCTACCATGCGACAATTTGTGGATAATGTAAAATGACTGATACATCTGAATAAGACTTTTTGTATCTATTATGTCATTACTTATCTATTTATAATTAACAATACATATGTTTACATTCCTTTCAGTTTACATTTAATATATAACCAAAGCTTTATGGTGTGCTATTTAGTAAAGGTAATTACAAATGCATATTAAAACCATAACGGAATAATGGGTTACTCACAGGGGGTGGGGGAGGAGGACAGCTCTTTCCCCTTTCAGAGCATTGCTCTCCCCTCCGCGCAGCCAAATTTCTAGTGCCCACGAGGTACCTTACTGCCCCAGCTCCCTACATCAGTCACCTCCCCCTCGATACAAGCAGTGGGAGGGCTATGGTCCTCAGAAATAAGATATAAGGAATTTTCAGGAAATGAAGTTCAGCTTTTCTTTAAACGTGCTTCAGAGAGAAAAGGAGAGAGGGGCACAACAGCCTGGCTCTGGACCCTCCGGGGAGCTCAGCAACCCAACCATTTGCACCTTTAGAAAAACATTTTCTCTTGAAGTGCTCTCCATGCATCTGCTCGAGTGTTAGCAGAAGGATGAACTGCAGTAAGCTGAGACTAGTGCTCAAGAAATTAAGTTTCTAGCCTGATCCCAAACTCCTTGCCCCATCAGAAATCCCATGCAGGTTAAAGGACATTCTGGAGACTGGAAAAAAATTAGTAACTGCTCTTCGGTTCAACAGTATTATGAAGAACTACTGTTTATTACAATGACAATTGTAATAAGTACATATGTTCTAATAAACACAAATACAACGAAAATGACAATTCCTCCATTTGTGGCGATTCTCAGAAATGCTCATTTTGGAATATACACATTTTTATAAACCAGGCCTTATTTGTAACCAATCGAAACGGGAAAGGGGAGCGCTGGCCTGCAGGCTGCAGCACTTTTACTTCACCATCAGGTAAGAGGCAAGGTCAATGCTGGAGGCAGGGATGGAAAACCTTTGGCTGTCAGCAGAGCCCAGAAACTCTTCTGCTGAGCTGGGGGAGTGATCAAGGAACTGGAAATACCTGTTCTAATGCTTAACAGTATTTTATATATTGTCTGTGGTGCAACACAACAGCAGGGATCTCGCGTTTAACTAAGAGCCACTTAGCTGCAAAAGATTGCTTAGGAACAGAAAACTGCACGTGCATGTGTGCGCATGCTGAGGGGTTGATTAATCGAAAACCTTTCTATGGAAGCGTAAGTTGGGAACTTATGCTTTGGGAGCCCATAAAGGTCTAAGGTGATTTAGCTGTTCAACGGGCCTTTGAGTTTTTCAGTGACTGCTGTTTGGGATTGGACTTTCACGTACCTGCTAAATCAGCGTAACGATCCAGAATTAAGAAAATCAAGTGAGAGACCAAGAATTCCAAGCGTTAAATATTCAGAGAGACTACAATTTGCAATTTTATGAGAAAAATAAGGAATGCTTTGTACACTTCAAGATACTTCTGTTTATAAAATACCATTTAGAACAGGGCGATGGGACCGCAGTGGAAGGGAACACTCTCACTGCCGATATCTCTGGGGCAGACGTGGTTCTGCACCGTGCTGGCCTCGCCGGAGGAAGGTCAGGCACATGCAGAACTGGCTCTGTGCCCCTCCGTCAGCTGGGCCCCCTGCGATGTGTGCTCTGTCTCCAGAAGGACCCCTTACTGCCTCCCCACACTTCAGCCCCGGCCTCAACACCCATGAGGCATCCACCACCCACTTAAAGGGAGTTTGGGGGAGTTCAGGGCTAGCACTGTTGCTGCTTTATCCCCATGCCTTGCACTAGTGAGGAAATTTTCTGTCTTCCCTGCTTGTATGGCTCGGCAGCAGAGTGGGGAAGGACAGTGAAAAGAAACGGCTGGCCTACTTTGTCCTCTTCTGAGGGGTGGGAAGCCAAGTACGACAGCAGAGACCGTGTCCTGCAGCTACACTTGTGTCGAACAGATTTCTCTTCTCCATTAGCACTGAGCTCTATGGAGGCAGAACTGAGGCTGGGACTGGATTCCTCAGGAAGGAAGAAAAGCTGGGAAATGTCTATTGACGAGTCAAGAAACTGGGAGGGTTTTCAAAAAACTTAAGTGGATGTCTGTTCCTCCAGAAATAAGCCAAAAAAACATACCATGCAGCTTCCTAGCAAGCTTTCTAACACAGGGGTTTAAACCTCTCCTAGTGAAACAGATGCTCTGCCTTCCATTTTGTGAAGGCAGGAAAGGAATAAACGTGAGCAACATGAGCATTTTCCTCCACAACACACCTCATCGTTATGGCTTGAGTATGACTTCCACTGTATCCCTTTATTCCAATTGTTCGACCGAATTTATGCCCCAAGGCAGATGTACTAGAAAACGCAAAAGCACCACAAAGTGAGAGACACAGCTAGTGGTACGGTACTTCTTGCCACACAAAATGCCAATATAAATATGTTAGAACAAGTTACAAGTGTATCATACTTAAGACGAAAAAGAAAAAAAATAAATATTTTTTTTTTTTTTAAAAAGAGCAGAACAAATCTCAAGCAACCAAGTGGTGAAGTTGCAGTGACGTACAGAAGGTGATGTAGCCCTACAACCTCTTGGGAAGATACACTGAAAGAAGACGTCTGCAAATGCATCTTGGCAAAGTATGGGTACAGAATGCAGTGGTTGGCTGGCACTCACTATGGTACATAAATGTTAATGGCAGACTGGGAGTGAACTGATTTCAAGTTTGAGGCCACACATGTTCCATTCTCCAGAAGAAAGTTCTCACACAAAACGAAAATTGTCAGAGACGCTGGGTGAGTCAGTACTCCTCCTGCTGCTGGGGCTGTTCAGGGACTTGCTCTTCACCTTCATGCTCTTCTGTGTGGCTCTCCTGCAGGGAGAAAGAGACCCCAAAACATTCTTCAGCAGAAAGCATTTCTCATATAAGGTTGCTGCCCCAAAGTGCTCGCCGTAGCCTAAAGCTTAACTTCTAACTTTCATGCACGTAACTACAAAATGAGCTGTAACCTGAAAAAAGCAGCACCTTGTAATACTTCAATAAAATGTATTTACTTTGCTTTTAATCAATGCATATGCAGTACTGCTACTTCTCCAGAAAAAGTGTCAGTTTCCAACATCACTGTTAACTTTTCCGGTAAGTGAACATTTTGAATAGCTAGATAGTGACATGCTCAACAGTTAGGTGCCGTATCATAGCATCCTGATATCCTCCCATTTTCAGTTTGTCCAAGGATTTCTGAACCTGTCTGCAATAGTTTTCACACAATCTTCACTCTAGGTTTAGAGCACTAAATGCACAAGACACTTTCGCTATCACCTGCTTTAAAAATTAAACTCTGCTTCCTTTCTGAGGTCAGATATACTACTTTCCCAAAATAATATATCCATGCTAGACAAGAGTTCAAAGGTTACCAAAACAGTGATTTTTAGAGGTATCCAGAAAATATAATCGAAGACTTGCAAGCACATTTTCTTTGAGGGAAAAAAAAATAATTGAGCCCAGTATGCACTGATCAACAGAGCTACTGTTAAAAGCACTAATTACTAATGAACACTTCCCCTTTGCAAACGGTTATTATGCAGAGCATTTTCCAGAGCTGTCTCTCTGAATATACATTGCCATTGCGAGAAGAATACCTGACCGAAAGGAAGGCTGGATCCTCATGGCAGGTGACACCAGTTTTAAACAACTTCCAATTTAGAGACAGACCTGGTATCTTGAGTTGGCCTGGATGCATGAGAGCTCAAAAAGGCTGGCTGACTCTCAGGGAATTACTTCTGCATTCCCAAATACAGCTGCGTTTACAGCTTTTCTCTCAAGTGGCTTCCATCTCGCCAGAGCACGGTACGCTGAAAAGATCCCATACACCTACTCTCTGCCCTGCACCAGCAACGCTTCGCTTCAGGCAGCGCCGAAGGAAAACACTTTTCCAAGAGAACTGAGCTGCCATTCAAAACGCAGCACCCCTGACGCGGTACCTCTGCAGAACTCGTCTGGCTCCCAGCAATTTTTGTTAGAAGTGAGCGGCTTGAGCAAGAAACTTCAATAAATTGATACTGCTAACTTTTCACATTTGAGGCAAAAATTATAAGGGAGGCTATAACGTGAGTTTTCCCAGAATAGTTCAGAGCAGCTTATGCAATAAGAAAGTTACCTTCTGGCAATAAAATATTCATATTTCTAAAGGGCATAAACAGGAGGATAAGAGTCCTAACATTTCGCTGATACAATGGAAATATTCAGCTGTTTACCACGTACAGAAATGGCCAAATTCCAATCGAAAGCAAGCTTTCTATTACTCAGGTGCAGTTTTCAGGTAGGAGCCACATATGTCAGTAAGGACAACTGCAGCTTAGCATCTTACGGCCCCTCAGGGGGAACGATGCCCTTATTGCACACAGTAGGTACACCATGTCAAAACAGCTTTTTGCGTAGTATCTAAAAATCACAACTTCTGTGTGGGCTGCAAGGTGCAAGACTTGCAGAGAACAGGGATTTTGCAGAGAGAAGCTGACAGCTGCGAGAATGTGACCCTGCCTTATGGGGTGAGAAAACTCAAGCTTGTTTAGCCACAGTGAGCTACATTCCCTTAACCCCATCTACCCTAACCCTCCCTATGTGTTGAGGTGACCTGCTCTGGAATGCACCAGTTCCATAGGCTCCATGTATGCAGAGTCTGATACACACCTATTAGGAAAGTCCACTCGTGCAGATTTTATGGGTCACATACACGCTATCCTTTCACGCATATAATAGGAAAAGCCTCTAACCACGGGGAGTGGCTTGGGAACCTACTCTGCAGCTCTGAAGTGGTGGCTCTTCTCTTGCCAGACTGACTTTTGATGGAAATAGTAAATCTTACATGACTACCTCAGAAGCTGTTCTGAGACTCGGACACGTGCTTCTCAGTACAGCTTTTATAAATAAGTGAAATGGGAAAGACAAGAGTCACTATGCCCAATTACCTTGGGACTGTGGAATCTCCTTGAATAGCATCCCCTAAGAAGGAAAGTAGTGGAAGATCTATTTAGAGCATTTATTTCTGGCTTGGATCACACGACCATGGTCATCTCTGTCTCCCAGGAGAGGTGCTCTATTTTGACCCTTCGATCCATCTGCCTCAAACTATTCAGGTGTGTCTGTAGACTGAAGAGCTAGACTTTATGAAAACCAGCTGCTGGGGAGGTGGGTGCCTTTTCCAAAAGCAGCAACAGATGTAGTAGCTGCTAGAGCAGAAATACATAAAACCAACAGCATTTTGAGCAATTGCTTTGGAAACTTGAATTGAGCAACTGATAGATCAAGCGGCAGCAATCCACCCAACTTCTGCATCAACTGAACCAGAACAGCCTACGTAGGAAAGCAAAAGTTTTGCTACATTTTTGCTTTATGCCAGGACCTGCATGGCTCCAGGTTTCATAACTGGACACATAGCCTCTTCTGGTTCATCGGTCTAAAGCTCTCCTGCTATAAGATCGTATGTCCAAACGCTTTCTAGACTATCCGAGGTCTCAATGCTGTCTGTAGCAGCCATGGCATGAGTGCTAGCAGCAACTTCTCCCCACCACCCAAATATATCCTTTTTTAACACCATTCTCTGCCAACTTGTTGTTTTTCATACAGAAATAGGATTACAAATGAGGAATTTGTAATTAAAAACTACAAAGGATTGCAGACTGATCAGCCAAATGTTAAGTGACGCTAGCAGATACAACATCCCTCCTGCATAAGCACAGACATAATGATGAGGTTTAAAACAAAACCATAACAAGGAAGATAAAAGGGAGCCTCTAAAAACAAGAAACCCAAATGGATCGATATTTGTGCTGTAAGACCCAAAAACTCACGAAAATCAAGACAAAAAAAAATCAGTCTTAAAAATTTAGCCTCTATTGACTTAAAACAGAAGATTAAGTGACATGGTTGAAACTACACTATGACCTAGAATTCTGAAAAAATAATTAACATCCCCTCCCCCATGATGTAAACCTGATAAAAATCTCTTAAATGCAATACTACAATAATCAGACCTCTGCATAATGCTTTTTATAGGGACTAAACTCTATACTTGCGTTTTGAATCATTCTATACAGAATTCGCCTGACAGCCTACACTGCTCACGGGGAACTTGTGAGCTACTGGGAAATGTGACCACTTAAAAGTGCTGTCCAAGTTTTTTTTTTTCTTCTTATTTTTTCTTTTATGAGGATTAAGTGTAACACAAAATTAAGTAGAAAGGGAGACTTGTCCCCTCTGAATAAGAACAACTGGTATGAAAACTAGGACATGACCTCTATGCTGTGTTGAATACAGTAGATGCCTGTCAAATTACAGCTAGGAAGGAAGGGTTTGAGATCGTTATCAAACAGTTATTGGAAGTACGAACTGAAAACCAATTCAAGTTAGTCACGATATTCAAGCACAAGGCTTTGGTCAGGGATCACTTGTGCAGTATGTGTGTGCTGCATTACTGCTCATTCTCTTCCTGAAGAAAAGCCTCATAGTCACAGTATCATTTACAAATCCTGAAAATTAATGTAATCCTTTCCCCCCCCCCACTTTGCCTTTATATACTTTTATATACTTTATTGCCTTTATTTCAGATACTCTGAAACAGAAATTGGAAAAAAAAAATCTAAGCTGGATTTACAATGAACTCATTAGCAAGAAACTAGGAATGCTGGAGTTGCCCGTGGTTTGGGAATTGGGGCTATTTCCCATCTGGGGACTGGGAAAGCCAAACCACTGTTATCGAGGGATTAACCTGCAAAATGCTGCAAGATACAGAGTTTANTATGCCAGGACCTGCATGGCTCCAGGTTTCATAACTGGACACATAGCCTCTTCTGGTTCATCGGTCTAAAGCTCTCCTGCTATAAGATCGTATGTCCAAACGCTTTCTAGACTATCCGAGGTCTCAATGCTGTCTGTAGCAGCCATGGCATGAGTGCTAGCAGCAACTTCTCCCCACCACCCAAATATATCCTTTTTTAACACCATTCTCTGCCAACTTGTTGTTTTTCATACAGAAATAGGATTACAAATGAGGAATTTGTAATTAAAAACTACAAAGGATTGCAGACTGATCAGCCAAATGTTAAGTGACGCTAGCAGATACAACATCCCTCCTGCATAAGCACAGACATAATGATGAGGTTTAAAACAAAACCATAACAAGGAAGATAAAAGGGAGCCTCTAAAAACAAGAAACCCAAATGGATCGATATTTGTGCTGTAAGACCCAAAAACTCACGAAAATCAAGACAAAAAAAATCAGTCTTAAAAATTTAGCCTCTATTGACTTAAAACAGAAGATTAAGTGACATGGTTGAAACTACACTATGACCTAGAATTCTGAAAAAATAATTAACATCCCCTCCCCCATGATGTAAACCTGATAAAAATCTCTTAAATGCAATACTACAATAATCAGACCTCTGCATAATGCTTTTTATAGGGACTAAACTCTATACTTGCGTTTTGAATCATTCTATACAGAATTCGCCTGACAGCCTACACTGCTCACGGGGAACTTGTGAGCTACTGGGAAATGTGACCACTTAAAAGTGCTGTCCAAGTTTTTTTTTTTCTTCTTATTTTTTCTTTTATGAGGATTAAGTGTAACACAAAATTAAGTAGAAAGGGAGACTTGTCCCCTCTGAATAAGAACAACTGGTATGAAAACTAGGACATGACCTCTATGCTGTGTTGAATACAGTAGATGCCTGTCAAATTACAGCTAGGAAGGAAGGGTTTGAGATCGTTATCAAACAGTTATTGGAAGTACGAACTGAAAACCAATTCAAGTTAGTCACGATATTCAAGCACAAGGCTTTGGTCAGGGATCACTTGTGCAGTATGTGTGTGCTGCATTACTGCTCATTCTCTTCCTGAAGAAAAGCCTCATAGTCACAGTATCATTTACAAATCCTGAAAATTAATGTAATCCTTTCCCCCCCCCCACTTTGCCTTTATATACTTTTATATACTTTATTGCCTTTATTTCAGATACTCTGAAACAGAAATTGGAAAAAAAAAATCTAAGCTGGATTTACAATGAACTCATTAGCAAGAAACTAGGAATGCTGGAGTTGCCCGTGGTTTGGGAATTGGGGCTATTTCCCATCTGGGGACTGGGAAAGCCAAACCACTGTTATCGAGGGATTAACCTGCAAAATGCTGCAAGACACAGAGTTTAAATTGGGACAAATTCATTACAGAGAGAGAAAAGACAGAACTGAAGGGCAAAGCAGGGCAATGAGGCAGCAAAGTCTGAAAACAAAAAGTAGGCAGGATCTGCATCAGCAAGGGAACCAGAGTCTTTGGTTTAGCGCTAATGCATTGGGGTCTTTCCTCGGCAAATACAGCCCATCTGCTAAGCTGAGGAGGAAATGCACCCTGGAAGATGAGGAGATCAAGTCTTCTGCTGACAGGTACAAAAAAATTGCACGTGCAATGGCCTCTGTATTCTTCTCTGGGGGAGCAGTGCTCTCCCGCTGGAGTGACATACCCTGTCTCCAACTGCAACCACATTTTAGATAAAGACATGGTCATCAGATGTAGTTCATGTGCAAGCACGGATGATGCTTTCAACAGAGAAAGGCTTGGAGGGAGGAAGCAGATAAAACAGTGGGATGTGGGCTAAGCAGAACATTTTGTAATGTGTTCTGCCAGTAAGGAAACTGCAGGAAGAAAAGCAACAAATGCATTCCTTGGCCGGGAATCACTTGCTATTTAAGCCAAGAGACAGACAGATGTGGTAGGGGTATGGAGAGAAGAGGGATTTTTCTGGCTTTGCTTTATAAATAAATCACTGTTCTTGAATCCAGAAGACATTTTCTCTGACCGCTATATGTATGTAATTCTTTTTAGCCAGTTATCACGTGCCTGGCAAATTTGTCTTACTGGTATTTTCCTGCAAAAATAATGGTTTCCTCCTCCTCTTCCTCTCTAGCACTTGCCCCGCACCATTGAACGAATCCTCTCTCCCCTGTCACTTCTCATCTGAACAGTGGCCCCTGTCAGCAGCAAGCTTGTGTCCCACTTGCACCTAACTTTCATTTAGGCTCTAGGCTCTCATTTTAGAAAACCATGTGAGTTAGTAGTTGCTTCAGCACTACTTTTGATATAAAATTTTAGGTCAGCTAACTATTGCTGCAACAGCTTTCTGGCAACAGCTAGTAAGACAGCCTACGGTACCACAATGCTGCCGAGAGATTAAGTTGATGCTTGCACACTCTGGAGCCAAAGCCATTGTCCGCTGGCGATTGAAGGGTCAATCGTCAGTACAGCGCATACCGGGATTTAGTTAACATGAATGGGAGTAGTTTAGCTAAATCTCCACTGAATCATTATCCATGAATGTATCTGAGGAATTTAACCAGCACCCTTTTCAGATTCTTGCTTTGTTCAGTGTCTACAGCGCTAAGATGCAATGAGATTCTTGCTTAATCTTGCAGACAATACATTTCTGAAATTTTGTAACAGGATCGTTGGGTTTGCACGAGGAGAATTTTGCCTATAGCAACAGGATAAAAAATGCTCAAGAGCATTATCTCTGCAGATATAATTACGTATTTGGCAACCTGCACTGTACATATTACACCACTGTCACATGGGCTAGAGAAGATTCACAGCTGTAGACGTTGAACAGCACCTCTCAGAATTTCTGTGATTTTCAACACATTAAAGAACGTGAGTAAAAGACTTTATGCAGAAAGACAGATGATGAAAAAACAAAACTAAGGCTCAGAACCATATGAATAATTTAAAATTGTGACACACTCTCCCCTTTCCCATCAACTTCAGCAAAACTAGAGCAGCCCAGAAGACCAACCGTATCCTGGGCCGCATCACAAGCAGCATAACCAGCAGGTCGAGGGAGGTGATTCTCCCCCTCTACTCTGCTCTTGTGAGACCCCACCTGGAGTACTGCATCCAGCTCTGGGGCCACCAACAAAAGAAGGACATAGACCTGTTGGAGCAAGTCCAGAGGAGGGCCACAAAGATGATCAGGGGGCTGGAGCACCTCTCCTATGAAGGCAGGCTGACAGAGTTGGGATTGTTCAAGATTGGGATTGGACAAGAAAAGGCTCCAGGGAGACCTTACAGCAGCCTTCCAGTACCTGAAGGGGGCCTACAAGAGAGCTGAGAGGGACTTTTTACAAGGGCATGAGTGACAGGATGAGAGGTAATGGTTTTAAACTGAAAGAGGGTAGATTTAGGTTGCACGTTAGGAAGAAATTCTTTCCTGTGAGGGTGGTGAGACACTGGAAGACGTTGCCCAGAGAAGTTGTGGATGCCCCCTCCCTGGAAGTGTTCAAGGCCAGGCTGGATGGGGCTTTGAGCAAGGCCAGGTTGGATGGGGCTTTGAGCAAGCTGGTCTAGTGGAAGGTGTCCCTGCCCATGACGGGGAGGTTGGAACTAGATGGTCTTTAAGGTCCCTTCCGATCCAAACCATTCTATGATTCTATGAATACAAAACCAACAACGAAGCAGTGAAAAGCAACCAGCCTCCTGAATCCCTCCCCCAAGCTGAAAAGTCTCTTGTTTGCAAATGTGAATTTCCTTTTTGGGAGAGGAGACATGGAAATCCTAGCTGCTACAGTTCTGCTGACCTAAATATAGAACATGACCCAATACCGTCCCAACAAATTTTTTACAAAATTAAGCTGTTTTGTCTAAATGAAAGACATTAAGCTTGAACTTACGTGTTCTTCTGAAGCATAAAGGACTTCCATTAGCCGATTGACAAGGTCATTATTCTCTCCCCCGTGTTCTTGGCAGAGAAGTTCAATCTCCCTTAATTTACCAAAGTAGAAATCCCTTTCCTTCTCCACGCCTTCAAGTGCAAGTTTTAATGAATGTACCTGCATATAAACCAAGACGTGATGCATCAGTTGTGAGGTGCACTACAGACAGAACAACTCAGTCTGAAATTATGCATGCTAAACAGTCTTAAATATATATTCAATTTTATAGCTTAAAATGAAGTCCATTGGGTTTTTTTGGAGCGCCAGATTGAACCTTATACAACAGAAAATAGTAAATCAGGCTCCCCTATTATGCCTCTTAGCTACATCTTAATGTTGATCATTAAAGTTCTATTTTCTCAGTGCTCTTTTATACTGAAACCCAAAGCAGCAGTTCAGGAAGCTGGGCTACTTAAGACTTCTCTCCTAAGAAAGCTGCCAGAAGTGTCATATAATGGTAATTAATAAAACTTTCAGCTTGGTACTTACATTATTTTGCCTGGATTACTGTGTAGCTGTTGGGAAATCTAAAGTATGTCCTTGTGTAAAAACATGTAGATCTAGCAGAAAAAGCTCACAAAGGGAAACTGTCTAGTTAGGAAATTAGAAGGTCCTCTGGTTGAAAATGTGAGTACTGCTGTGTTGGTTTTTCACCTCTCCTTTTCTGCCTCCCCACTCACCATGCTGTTAGAGACCTGTCTTTCAGCACTCTGATGCTGTGACTGGCTGCACCATGGACTTTCTGCTCTGATTGACGTCCTGTTTCTATCACCAAATTCTCTCAAATGCCAAGTGTCTTGCTCTTCGCAATCTTGTTCACAAGAGTCTTCAAACTATACTGTCAGTCTCAATTTCACCACCAGGACTGTTGCAAATCATTTATGGGCAACATAGCTGTTAATGGTTAGGCTTCATATAAATCACGACAGATGTTGCAATATATTTTTATACATACATACATATATATACACACATACATATATATTTTAAAATTAACAGTTTTGTGGGAGCATAACAGATAAATTACTGTCCAATGAGGTATACACAATCAGGATACATGCGTAAGTGACTGAAACTCAGAGGACAGCAGTGTAACAGTCAACAGAAATGAAGCTGCCTAGGGTAAACACTGATCTCAATCACATCCAAATTACAGCCAAATTAGCATGCACATTTTAAGGCCTGCGATTATACAAATGATTTTCTAAATAAAACATGCTAAATAAATTAAATCGCATCAGACTACATTTCAGTGAACTGATACAATTAAATAGAAAGTTCTGTGTTGCAAGCTGATTTATTTCCTTCACTAGTAAAAATACTCGCAGAGTTCAATCAATGCTTTGACAGCCTACTAAATCCTATTAGTTTGTTTTTCCGTAACTGCTGAGCTAGCGATGCCTTTTTCTGACCTCTGATGGCACTCTCAGAGTGTCAGACAGCAGAACTGACCTTTACCAGGGCAGAACCTCAGAGGATCTCATCGACGTACTAACCCACTTCTGACCAGCTGCCTGAGCGTGTCACCCAGATCTTCCCTTGACAGTTTGAATCTATGATTGATACAATGACCAGTCACCTTAAACTTAACTATCTATTCATGAAAGCAGGAATAGCAAAATGGAAGAAGAGTTTACAATATTTTGGTCTATAGGTGAAGACCTCACACTTAAGACGTGTCTTCTGGATCTGCAGCAGCATATTCCTTGAGAGCAATGCCTGCACCCAGACAGACCAAGAACGTAACTGCTTCCAGATCTCTTACTCCGTGCTTGCTAGAGCTTGGGAAAACAATGAACTTCAGCTGAAACATTGGCAGCTAATAGCTCAGACTGTCTCCCCTTCTGACCTATTTACTATGAAGGCATTCTCCGGTTTTCATTCTAAACATTCACTCTGTTTTAAGAAAAAGAATCATTAAACTACGCATATATGCACACAGTTAATTACAGTATACAGTAAACACTCATAACCAAACAAGATACACTTTTCCTCAGTTAGTATCAGCTACTTGTCTGTGACACACTACTTTATTTTCCTTCAGGTAATTAGCACATCGGTGTGCTACTTTGTTCTTCTATTTGCATGCCAAAAGGCTAATCCTGCATGAGGAACAGTGCACTTAACTCCCATGCTGTTTCTGGACCAGAAGTACCCTCCTGCAATCCAGTGAGCGCAAAGGCAACAGTTTCTACTAACTGGTCTTTTCTCTGATGGCACTTACTGGTAGCATGAATACTCACAGGACAGCAGAGCCAGGTTGGACAGTAAGTACATATTGCAGACGCAGCCAAGGTGGTGCTGTTTTCGGAAACTGTGTGTATGCTACCATACACTTAACAGTTCCTGGGACCACGCGCTATACGTAAAGGTCCCTTCTCCACGTGTAATGGTCCCTGGTCTGTGTTGTCTCCTCAAATGCACTCAAACTCGTTAGGAGAGTACTAGCTGGCACAGACCAAAACCACAGCAGGGACCACTTCAGCATTTTAATGCAATGGGTAATCAAGTTCCAGTGCACAGTGACATTCCTTGGAAGTGTTTAATTTACCAGCACAGACCAAAGCAATAGCTAAGACCATTTTTTAAGAGAAACTTTAAGATCGTTGGGAGTCCTTAAACTAGCAAATGTTATGGATGGCTTACAAGTACTGCAAATAGCTCATTAAGCAATCCTGTGGTAAAATATAGTGTATGGACAGCCCCACTGCATGAAAGTTCAGACGTTTCAATCTCCTTTAGCTGCCATCCATGAAAAGGCTGAAAAAACCCCATCTGTTACAGCCACAGAGGAATTTGATATCCACACACTCAATTCAACAGTTCTTACTCATAATCAAGACAGCAAAGGGGTAAAAGTGGCAGCAGTCCTCATCTCCCTGGTTGCTGGAGAGTGCTAAAAAACAGGCAATTTGGCTCTTCCAGCATGTTCAGAGTGGGAGTCAGAAAAACCTAGCTCAGAGCTGCTTGCAGCATAGCTTTTTTGGCTTGTATTATACGCCCAGGGTGTACAAGTAACCATTAGTGGGAAACGAAATACTAAATGCTGCCAGCATTAAAAAAAGCAGCCTCCCAGACCACTGTAGCTAGAAGAGGTATCTTAAAAACTAGCTATTAAAATACCAACTTTCCAAATTCTCAAAATTTCTTCTCCTCTTTGGTAATGGGGGAAATAATCAGTTCTCCCTCAGGGTTATTTGTATATAAAGCTTAATGTTTTCGCATGTGGGACGTGCTAGGAATACATTAGCAGTGGATGTGATAGTGGCTGCCTATTTTAGTAAAGATCAAATATTTTTATGTTGCTCAAATCCCAATCAGCTCTTCCCCCTGAAGCGAACACATTCTGACTTCTGACATGGTTTAAGTTGCATTAAGCTAACATTTGAACTTCACCATTAAACTGATTTTAAAAAGATTACATGAAAAAGATACAAATCCATTCTTTGTGCAACATTTAAAAATTTTTCAAAAAAACCAATCCAAAGCTGATTTGGAAGGCTGGTGGACCTTTTGTGCTCCCTGCTGCCGAGATGTATATCCTGAATCCGCAGTACGCCATGTCTGGGATGTGGCTACCCATCCACCACCTTTAAGTGCACAACAGTAACGAAGAATTTGCAAACCGTGCCCCAACAAACTGAAATCTTTGTTGTTCAGGTCAATGAAAGTCTGAAATCAAAGTGCCCTTAACTGTGGAAAATTATACGTGATCCAAAATAACAACTTCTTCCTGAATGCAGCTGCCAGGCAGCTCAGACTCTTAGAATATGAGGTTTTTCCTTTCCATTTTCTCTTGTCCAGGACAAATACACGGATCAGGTCTCATTTATACTAGTGGCATTTACATCACTCTGACAGCACAGTCTTGAGCCAGATGCAGATATTTATTCACGTCCAGTGCAGACACTCTTGCATGTCCACGAATGAGAGTGGCGTAAATCTCCATAGCATAAATTCAAATTTAGCCCTTACGTTCCTAACGTTAAAGACATTCTGAAGCTTTATTAATTATATTGCAGAACATTATTTATAATATAACTAAGTATTCTCACAAAGGTAGATAATTTTAAATGAAAAAGGCATATTACCTTCTTAACGCCTTCCTTCCAGAAAGCAGGGTACATTGAGCTAGTTTCGATTCAGCTGCAAATCTCTAACACCCTGGTATTACAAACAAGCTTGTTTTCTCCACAACGACACATTAAAATGATTTATTTCAAGTTTGTAATACACAAGAGCAAAGATACTATTGGAATTTTTCCTAACCAAGAGAAATAAAAGATATATTTCAACATCTAATAAAATTATCATACTTCAGCAAGACTTACCTGTCATTCCTATGATCATCTTTTAAAAATACTGGCAAACATCAGTCATCTCTGTCAGATGTTATTTTTAACAATAAATCTTTTTTTTTTTTCTTCCCAGCTCAGCTATTTCAATCTTTTTGTCCCTTCATAATTCTGGAGAGCATCATTCAACAGAGGGCAATATTAGATTTCATGCCTGCCTGCGACAATGAATGCATCTAATTTTACGCCTAAAGCAAATTTACCTGTTCACTGAGCTGTATGACTTGAGTTTCCAAATCTTTATCTGATTTGGATGCCGAGCTGCTCGGTGCAGCTTTTTTTGCTGAAGATGGGCGAGAAGGTGTTGATCCTGGTTTAGAAGCTGGACTGGATTTAGCAGCACCTGAAAAATACAATAAATAAATAATAATAAAGATTTATCTCCATGATAAACACACGTCTATTAACCTGGTACTGAAACGAAAGTATTTGTTTTACAGACAGCCATTCTCTCTCTTACTTCAAGGTGGCACTGGAGGAAGTTCCAGTGCTGCTATCCTTTGGGAAAGAAACAAAAACCCCCACATTTCTTAGCAGTTTTACTTTGAGTTTGCTACTGAGAGTGAAGTAACCCTGAAACTAAAATAAACAAACATCAAACTAAGAATATAAAGTTCCCTTAGCTCTCAGCAGCTTTCAACTTTAAAAAATACACTGCTAACAGACCATTCTCCAGCCCAGTATTTTGTGCACATATTTATCTTCAATTTCCCTGGAGAAAGACAGACTTGAAATAAACTCAGTTAAACTGCCCCTGTGCTTTCCTCATTTTCAAATGGAAACCATCCCTGAGACAAGGGCACTGAAATTCAGGCAGAGCACACAGAATTAAATCCATCGGTGAACTCCCAGTTGCCATAGTGACCAAGAGATGAGTTCTGATCTGCTTTAATTACTTGCACTGCAAATCCGCCAGAATACGGAGCAACATCTTTACCAGCAAGAATGGCAAGTACCAAGCGTGCATGGGTACTCATTTTCACAACGCCTGTGGCACGCGAATGCCCAAGCAGATGAACATTTACGTGAAAGGGTTCACAGTGCTTTCATACGAACCTCACAGCCAGCTCCTCGCACCCGGCTCTGCCTCTCCATCTTTCCTGTCCTTGTCAGCTCTTTGATTTAGTCGCTCAGCCCCCGTACATGAGTGCTTCGCTCACAGCTGTCCACCTTGCCTGGGCTCCCACAGGCACTGTACTCTGACTGACAGCATTTTCCTTATTCCCTCCGACTAGGAATACGTTTCAGATGCACACATGCGGTACAAAAATTGGTTGGGTTAAGAACAGAAACAGCCCTCTCTCTGACCTGTTTTATTTTATTTATTAAGCAGTTATGTGCGTCAGAAGTCCTGCTTTGCTGCACCCACGTTTCTTACAAAGAGCAAAACACAGTTGTCTGGACACGCTGATGGGCTCCATGGTCATCCTCCTCCATCAAACGCCAACAACTCTGAAGTCTGAGCCACGCAGGGTGCATGTGAAAGCGCAAATGCAGCAAGTACCCAGCTGAGCTCTGAACTTGCAGTCACCACTTCTGGAGGGATTTGCCCCAGCTTTCTCAGCAATCACCTCCCACCCCACGCCTCGCCAGCTGCTCCTCCCAAAAGATTATTTGATTTATGGCACACTACAAATTGCTCAAAGTTGTCATTTCCACAGCGTATCCCCAATGTCAGACAACACCTTAATAAAGCAATTCACTGTAAAAGCCAACATTTTACAAAGGTGTTACTAGGAAGAAATCGCAAAGAGGCAGGGAAAGGCAGGAGAGGGAGAAAGATGACTTGTGATGCTGCCCATATGGCCAAACCGTGGAGCTCACATGGTCTCACTGACCTAGAACTGTGTATAGCAGTCCCTTGGAGGAGCTGAAAAGTGATGGGAAAGGAGAGCAGCAATGGGTTATTTAATCAAGTTAGCTTAGGCTTTTCTGATTTAGTCACAGGCCTCTCTCTGTAACAAGCATCTCCTCCTGCCCCTAAGGATAACTCTGTATTAACTGGGTCACCTAATGCCAACGGAACAAACAACTTGATAATTCAGCTGACTTGTGTAAGCATTTCTGTGCAAGACGCCCACCCTCCATTTCTATGTTCCTTAAAATGAGACAGATAAGGGAAAAAACTCTATTTTTTTTTTAAATTAGTGACTCCAGTCCAACAACTTCCATGTCTAAATCCTTATAGTTATATACAGAAACTCTGCTCTAGCAGATTTCAGATACAGTATACAGACTCACTAAACTTGGGAAAATTCAATGTTTTGTACATGTGTGAAATTAAACTTTTTTTCACATCATACTTAGATTAGCAAAGAATAAATAATTTCTGGGAAAACATTAAAAATGCCGAGGTCTCTTGCTCCTATTTCTTTCTTCAGGCAATTTCATAAAATTTAGCACCTTGCCTTCATCACACTCTTTCCAGGTTCAGTCCATATTTTGACTAATTAAAAATCATCTGCTTAAGACCAGGATTGTTAAGATGCTCTCAAAGCCAGGAAAATAATTTCCATTTGAATTAGCAGATAAACAGAAGAAAACTAGTGTCAAAAAATGCAAGATAAACACACACATGAAATAATCACCTTGACTATAGCATTCTAGTTGGTCCTTGAGTTATTTAATGAATATTTGTATCACATGCAACTGCAGCATTTACCTATACAACATTTAAAATAATACATATCTTCAGCCTGAAGAAGAGAAGACTGAGAGGGGATCTCATCAATGCTTATCAGTATCTAAAGGGCGGGTGTCAAGAGGATGGGGCCAGGCTCTTTTCGGTGGTGCCCAGCAACAGGACAAGGGGCAACTGGCACAAACTGGAACACAGGCAGTTACACCTGATCATGAGGAAGAACTTCTTTACTGTGAGGGTGACAGAGTGCTGGAACAGGCTGCCCAGGGAGGCTGTGGAGTCTTCTTCTCTGGAGATATTCAAAACCCGCCTGGACGCATTCCTGGGCACCCTGCTCTGGGGACACCTGCTTTAGCAGGGGGGTTGGACTGGATGATCTCCAGAGGTCCCTTCTGACCCCTACGATTCTGTGATATGTATACTAAATTAAGAAATAAATGCTGATACCTTGTTCTATTCTACACCTGCAAGATGCAGTTCAGGATATCAATTGAAAATTAAATGCTCTAAAACAAGCTATAGACCTTCAGATGTGAAACCTTGGCTGGTTGATGCAGCTACCCCTTCTACAATTACCCTTCTTCTACTTGAAAGCAGCACTGGCAGCAAGAACAGGAGAAGCTGTTCAGCTTTTCTAGGGCAGCCTCCCCTGGCCTATCAGCCCTTTGCCATTTTTCCTGGGGGGTCATGGTGCAAGATCTAAGCAAGGCACGGGGTGCAGCCACAGCGTATTGCTCCCTTTCATGCTCAACAGCCCCATGAAGCAAGCTAGTTCTTTGTAGATCGGGGTACGGATCACAGAAAGCGAAATCATTAGTACACACACTTCTTTTTAACCTGCAGAGAGAGTTAAGGACAGAGCAAGCACAAACGTTTAATCCCCAGGTATTGTCTCTAATTTGCAGCTGAGGCGCCCTCCCAGAGCGTGCTGAGCAAGTTCACATCACCACTGTCTGCAGACAGAGAGGGCTGGATAGCACCAATACACCACATTATATTCTGTCCTCCTTTGAAAACAACAAAGCCTTTTGAATTTCTACAGCAAAGTGTTACTAAGCTTTGTGAAGACCAGACAAATCAAAAGAAAATGACTTTTGCTCCACTGTGCAAGATCAGCTCTTAAATGAACATGATATTCCAATTTCATCAACACAGATAAAAACCAGCTGAATAACCTGAGCATTTCAGACTGTATTAGCGACAGCTGGATAGAACTTAATTGCAAGAGAGAATGCCGAGGGATTTCTAATTCAAAATTTCCTGGAGAAAAAAAAGCCTTTATTCTGAAGCATCAGTTTTAGAATCAGCTCAGAGGCAAGCCTCCAATTTCTAACAGAAGCTTAATTTCATAAAAGAATTAAAGGACGCTGGTCGGTAGGGTAGTGCAAAGTACTTGAGACAGCCAGATATCTAAATGGAGATGAAAGATCTTAGTAGACTTAATGGCTTTGCTACTGAGCATCACAATGACTTTGCAGTCAATTAGTGCAAGTGTGGAATAACTCCTAATGCATTGCTCAAAGGGCCTACATAACCCAAGCAGTTTAAATTCTGTCCAACTCCCTATCTTCTCATCTGCTATGAAAATATTTATATATAATCCATTTGCATATTCTGGAAAGCCCAAAATTTTATACAAATATTTGACATTAAAAAATATCTGATAACCAGCTCTTTTCACTAACCGCCGAGACAACTGCATCGTAACCAGTGCCGTACATGTTATCCATTACCAACTCCTTTTCAAGCTTACTGTTGACATTCAAAAAGAAGTGTAGAGCCCTGCTCCTGGACAGAAACAACCCCATGCCCCAGAACATGTTGATGGTCAATTGTCTAGGAAGTGGTGTGGTAGAAAAGGACTTTGGGGTCCTGGTGGACACCAAGTTGAACACGAGTGAGCAACGCACTGTCACAGCAAGGAAGGCCAACAGCATCCTGGGCTGCATTGGGTAGGGTGTTGCCAGCAGGTTGAGGGAGGTGATCCTACCCCTCTTCTCAACACTGATGAGGCACATCTGAGTGCTGAGTCCAATTTGGGGCCCCCCGGTGCAAGAGAGACATGGGCATACTGGAAAGAGTCCAACAAAGGGCCACAAAGATCACTGCGGGCCTGGAGCACCTCACATACGAGGAAAGGTTGAGAGAGCTGAAACTGTTCAGCCTGGAGAAAACAAGCTTCAGGGGGATCTTACCCATACCCAAAGGTAGGGTGCAAAGAATAAGGAGACAGGCTTTTTTCAGTGGTCCCCAGTCAGAGGACAAGAGGCAGCAGGCACAAATTGAAATACAAGAAATTCCATTTAAACATAAGAAAAAACTTCTTCACTCTAAAGGTGATGAAATGCTGGAACAAGCTGTCCAGAGAGGCTGGGGGAGGTCTCCATTCTCGGAGGTACTCAAAACTGAATGGATACAGTCCTGGGCAACCAGCTCTAGAGGTCCCTGCTTTGAGCAGAGGGGTTGGACCGGACAATCTGAGAGGTGCCTTCCCACCACCACTGTTCTGCAAGAACTTCTGTTACAGCATGCTCTGATTTTAGGTCAATGCAAGGTCCAGCTATAATTTTTGGTAAACAGTATCACAACTGCTTCAAGTAGCACCTGGGTAACTTTTTCTACCTGCCCATATAACACTAGCAGAGACAGGAAAAATACATTCACAGTTGAAAGACACATTATTTTGTTCTTGTATGGAAACAAGTTAGATGAACCAGTTTTGAAATGCATTACAGTTTTCTATCTGTGATGCTACAGAAACAATTAACTAGTCAGTCCATCATAATTAAATGCACCCCCCCAAAGGTTCAGCTTCATTCTTCTTTTTGCTATAGACGTAAGTTTTACAAACAGATGGACATTTCTACAATTTAAAACAGTGGATGCTGACATTGTGCAGGTTTTGGGTATAACAAAGCCTGATTGCGAATTCCAGGTCACTTTACATCACAAGCACAGCTTTGCAGACAAGAGATCTATTTAATGTTTAGAGAAAAATCTTCCTTGAAGCTATATGAGTAATTAGTATGACATTAAATATTTATGTAAAATTCCAAGAAAACACATGCATGAATACAGTGCGGATGTACATGATGATGGCGTGGAGAGCATGGAAACCCTGAGCAAGCACGAGAGTTGGCTGAGCCCACACAACCACTGCTTCGGTGGAATTTGGGAGTCACTCGCAGTCTATCTTCAGTCAAATTAAAGGATTTCATAAAATGAGTATTCCTGACTCATGCCACAGAAGAAAAAACAAACTCAACAAAAGGCCACAGAGCTAGCAATTTCTTCAAGAGCTACAGAAAACCTCTCCATCCACTTAAAACTAATGAGCGAGAACAGTAGATGAATTAATATTCACACATGCTTATTGTTGCGGCTACACTGGGATGCAAGAAACTGCTCAATTTAGGGATGCTTAAAGGCATAAGTGATGACAAATGATGCTTAATGGGAATGAAATTACCTCAGACAAAATCTGGCTCGACTTTCAGCATCCCAACGTGCTGCGGTGCAGCCGCCTTATTTTGTGGCACTAACTTTCCCTGGGTGGCAGGACTTTCTGTCCCCTCAGCTCTCCCATACCACCACTGCTGCTGGCTACAGTACAGACTGATGAGCTCTACATTGGTCATCGCTGCCAGACAGCTGGCAAAGAGCAGTGTGTACAAATACCTGAAACTGAAGCACCTTTTACAAATTTCAACAGAGCAATCCAAGCAGGGACACACAACAGAGTCTACTTGCCAGATGAAAAAGTTTTGTTGATGGCACGATTCCCTTAGTTCATTCTTTAATAAAAGGAGATTTGATAGATGGGAACTCACCACAGCCTTTTCGCCATCATACATGAAGCGTTTTCTTTAGATTTAAAATAGCGAACATTTTAATGGCAACTAAGTGTTCTTAACTGAAACCTCTGTTTTCTCTAAAAACATCTTCAAGCATGCAAGCATTCATCTTCAACAGATGAAATCATTCTACATAGGCTTAGCAGAAGAATATAACTTAAAATTTGAAATGCTCTTAAAAATCTAAATTTTTTAAAATTCAACTGTCTGCTTAGCAACAAGGAGAAAACAGCCTCAAAAGGAAAACCCGAATGAAAATATGCGAAGAAATGCATAATGAAATACAAAAGATCATGTAAAAATTTAAGCAACGTAGACATTCAAAGCACACCCACAATACACTGAAAATTAAGACTGCAATTTTCATGACTGTTTTTCAAACACAACCTTCTTTCTAGAAAAAACCTTGACTCCTGCACTGTGAGCAGCAGTGCTTTGTGGTCTAAATTCTCAGGCTCAGTGGGTTTAAAGATTAAGCTCTCCTCATCCTGGCAGAGGGGCTGTGTCTGTCTTAAGGCTGAGCCACTTTCCTCTCTACCTCCCTGGCCGTCCCTGTCCCTGCACATGCTGTTCCTGTGGGCTAGCACAATTCCTTGGCCTCGTGTGAACTAGGCATAAAACCATTTTCAGTTTGTCACCCCGCGGCTCTTGCCATCTCCAGCTCTGCCACATCACTCTGGAGCACTGCACCACCGTGAGCAGAGGTTGCCATCGCCAATACAAACTGCCTGCCAGCTGGGGAAAAAGGTAGCACGTCTTGGTGGAAAGCAAAGGAAAAAACCCTTTAGAAGGAGTTCTCTAGTCTCCCAGGAGTCCTAATCGTATCACTAGCTGCTGAAATAAAGCCTGGTTTTGTTGAGTCTTTTTATCCCTCACAATTAATTTACAGCACATCTGACACAGTAGGATATACCATTTCCCTAAAGAAAATCGGTATTTTTCTTGCATAATTGGCTCTTCGATGGCATGCACATTATATATAAAGCATTCATGCACAAACAGTTCATTCTGCCCTGGTTATTTTCCCTGTCATAGCATGAGTATTTTTAGCCCTCATGTGATCCTCCCGTATTTTCCAGCTCTGCTTTAGTCATCCTGCTCTCACTGAATATTTCAAACTAAAACGCCTAACAGCCGTAGAGATCTAAGAACCTCTCGCATTTTTAGCTTACATGTAAATAATTAATTTTATTAAGCTGTCTTTTACCCGTGTATTTTTGACACCCACACCCATAAACAAAAACAGTGCTCCATGGAGATTTGCTCCGACATACAGGAATACTTACATAAGACACTAAGCTAAAATCCTGACAACCTGATCACCACTTTCAATTCGATTAGATGAAGCTTTTCCTGCTATTTTCCACAGGGAGCATTAGAACTGGCACAAACAACAATGTCCTAATATTTTAATCCCTTACCATGATTCTGACTCTACATCTGCAGGCTGTTTACCACCGCATTAGAGCGGAGTGGAGGCTGCAGGAGACTGAAAGGCGGCTCAGGACTGGCAGATGGCATTATACCTAAAAGCAGCTGTGGTGCTGTTGGCAGAGAGCCTGCAGTGATGGTCTGTGCTGCTGGCTCCACTCCTCGAAGGATGAAAACGTACTCCCCACAGCAGGGAGCTGCATTTACCTGGCAAGTCCTTGCTGCTCCTACTCCTTCTAGAAGCAGCCTTTTAGATGTGTTACCAAAGTCATCCACTCACCGTGCCACCATCAGCTCGGCAACAACCGGCTCTGTCTCTCAAGGAAGGGACAAGGCAACGTGAGGGTGGCACAGCAGATTAGTTGCAGGGACCTATTTACGCTTCCATTTCCGAGCTGCATTATCCTTGACCTGCGCTGACGCCTCAGACGGATCACATTTGGAAGCTGCAGGGCCATGACGGCTGTCCTGCTCCCCAATTATCACAAAAACTGGTGCATTTCCAGATTTCCTGTTTTGGGTTGTTTTTAAAAGCATTTTTAAAAAATGAAACAAAGACCACACTCTGCATTTACAGAGATATAGGTAAATACTCATGTATAGGTAGGGAAAGCAGCTACCATGGGTCTTGTCAAGATTTAGTGTCAGATTAAAATACCAAAAGTAATTTTAACTCATGCCAGTACCTTTTTGGTTAAGCTTTCAGAGCAATCCTTAGGGATTTGACCACTTTCTTGTCAAGTGAAAGACATATCTTAGGCTATCTCTGAGAATACGGTGTTAGAACAGAGCGTTATAAAGCAGTTATGAATAACTAAAGAGATCGGCACCTCCTAAATCACTCAAAACCAAAACTCTGGCAAAGGGCACCGCAAGAGTTATTCTGTGCAACAACAGGAATCATCTGAAATGTATATGAAATTACTAGTAGCTAAACAAACTATACCTTTAGAAATGTATATATTTGAACAATTTAGAATAGGCATATTTAAAAGTCTGTCAAAACCAAAAATGTACTATGAATGACTACCCTTACGTTTGCTTGCTCCTGACACTAAACAATAGATGCATACATTTAGGTACGTCTGCTGCACATTGTGAAAAGCTTTTGAATTATGTTGAAAAATCTTCTGGATTCTTTATTTTCTCTCACTGTTGCTTCTTTTTGTTTCGTTAATGAACGGAAACAAGGCAGTCCTAAGATTTCAAAGCTTCAGTGTTAATGTAGAACAAATCACACAAATTAAAAACGACATAAAAAAAGAAGACGTACAAAAGAGGCAAGCTACTGTGGCAAACTGCGACAGATGCTGGCAAATGCTTGCTGCGCGGTGTAAGAGGTTACTGCATCAAGCAGCCCACAATGTTTACTGCTCCCACAACAAAGTCAGTGGAAGTACAGCCTTGCCCAAAACCTCAGCCGTTTCACTGAAGATCCAGGAAAGTAGAATAACAAAATAATCAACATAAAAGTCCTAGACAGCAGTTTAAACAATGGAATCTGATGTTGTACTTACCTTGCATCATTCAAGGAAGACAAACCTCTGGATGGAGTGGGGAATTCTTAACCTGCTGCAGAACTCATGAGACATTCTCTTTTTTGGCTTTTTCATATAAATGGCTAAAGTTGTTTTGCTCACATAGGCTTATTATGGTTCTTATAGCAACTGTAGTGAATACTCTTTCACTTCCAGCGAAGTGTGCACGTGCTCAAGACAGAGGTACAGAAGCACATCTTTTATAGCAATTTCCCTGCTACCCAGGACTTGCTTTCGTATCATCCCATTTTACTCCCAAACGGCAGAGATGAGGCACACACAAGCTTGCAGATGCATATGGCACTCCTTCCGGAGCATCTTCTATCAACAGGCGCTCAGTAAGGGCTCCCATCCTTTCAAGCAACCAGGCTACATGACACGGTGAGGTGAGGCACAAAGGCACATTACATAATACATCAGTGAAATGAAAACATGCTCACCCAGAAACTGAATAAACCTACAAATGACTGACACCTAACTGAAATAGTCCCGTTCTAAAACGCAAGCAGCAATTAAGAGCTAGGACTCTCATTTCACCTAGCAACATGTAATGTCTATACCCCTCCTCCTCAGCTCAACAGAAATTAAACTAGCATCCTGCCTGTCGTACTTCTGGACAATACTTAAGTTAATAACGAAGGAAGTTTTCAATGAAAAAGCTAAGTCTCTCAGCCACAGGATCTTACCAAAACTCATCGCACTGTATCTCAGGTGTCCTATTTCATACAAAGGCTGGGAAGGCAGAGGATATGCTCTTCATACAACCAGCAACACAACACAATATCACTGCACTATCCTCCATTATCAGCTGGCTGGTTCCACTCCAGTAACTATTCTATTTCTCTAGGATTGTCACCTCCACAGCTTTAACTTGGATGCCACATTTGTGACTTTGGTAAAAACAGACCATCTGCAAGAAGAATTAACAAGCATGGTAAAGTCTGTATTTAATAAAAGTGTCTTTTCAAATTTCTCAATTGGACAACATCGTGACATTAGCACTTAAGATTTTTTTTTTTTGTTGTTTTCAAAGCGAGTGCAAGACATCACATAGGAAATTATAGCATACCAGGCCCTGAAATTAAAGAGTTCAGACACAAGATGGTGCAAAACAAAGATGTAAACAAGCTTTAGAAGGCCAGGGCAGCACTGGTCTGCTATTAGGTGCTCAATTTCCTGGAAGCACTAGTGAGCTGAAGGCAGCTGGCCAAGTATGCCCCACTTTGACATCAGAAGTTATCAGAGCAGAACACTGAAATCTGGGTATGATTCCAGAGTGTAAGCCAGCCTAAAACTGAGGGTGCCTCATACCTGACCCTGCCCTTTGCCAGCACTGGTGCTTATCTGAGCCCATGAGAAGACTGAGCACACGAGAAGCCAACTGAAAATAAACCCTTATTTGAGGAATGAGTTCACATAAATAAAGTAATCTCAGGACAAACCAATAAAGGAATCAAGTGTGTGTGCATGTGCGTTTCTGTATGCACATACCTGTATGTGTACAAGCAATCAATCCCAGTAACACTTATTCAGTGACTTTTTTTTAAAGTGTTAGCTGCTGTCCAGTCAACTTCACTCTCAGTTATCAAAAAAAGGCAGCTGCTTAGCACCAAGTATCAGGCTTAGCCCTTTGACCTGTTCCAGAAACACTCTTGTGATTTAATCCCAGTAGGCAGCTGAGAACCCCACAGCTGCTCAGTCACTGTCCCCCAGCAGGATGGGG
>VZSC01018599.1:73699-88825 GCA_013398225.1 Steatornis caripensis
GGGGGGGGGGGGGGGGGGGGGGGGGGGGGGGGGGGGGGGGCAGAATCAGAAGGGCAAAAGTGAGAAAATTCACAGGTTGAAATACAGTTTAATATCATAGAATGGTTTGGGTTGGAAGACTATCTAGTGCCAAACCCCTTGCCATGGGCAGGGTCACCTTCCACTAGACCAGCTTGCTCAAAGCCCCATCCAACCTGGCCTTGAACACTTCCAGGGAGGGGGCATCCACAACCTCTCTGGGCAACGTCTTCCAGTGTCTCACCACCCTCACAGGAAAGAATTTCTTCCTAACATGCAACCTAAATCTACCCTCTTTCAGTTTAAAACTATTACCTCTCATCCTGTCACTACATGCCCTTGTAAAAAGTCTCTCCCCACCTCTCTTGCAGGCCCCCTTCAGGTACTACTGGAAGGCTGCTATAAGGTCTCCCTGAAGCCTTCTCTTTTCCAGGCTGAACAACCCCAACTCTGTCAGCCTGCCTTCATAGGAGAGGTGCTCCAGCCCCCTGATCATCTTTGTGGCCCTCCTCTGGACTCGCTCCAACAGGTCCATGTCCTTCTTTTGTTGGTGGCCCCAGAGCTGGATGCAGTACTCCAGGTGGGGTCTCACAAGAGCAGAGTAGAGGGGGAGAATCACCTCCCTCGACCTGCTGGTTATGCTGCTTGTGATGCGGCCCAGGATACAGTTGGCCTTCTGGGCTGCACATGCACATCGCACATACGTAAAGCAAAAGCTGCACACGGAAGCAAAGCGAGACAAGGAATTAATTCACCACTTCCCATGGGCAGGCAGGTGTTCAGCCATGTCCAGGAAAGCACTGCTTCATCACGCATAATGGTTACTTGGGAAGACAAGCGCTGTAACACTGAACATCTCCCCCCTCTCTCCTTCTTCCCCCAGCTTTATTGCTGACCATGATGTCATACAGTGTATGGTATCTATTTGGTCAGTTGGGATCAGCTGTCTCAGCTGTGTTCCCTCCAAATTTCTTGTGCACCCCCAGCCTGCTTAATGGCAAGGCAGTGCGAGAAATAGAGAAGGCCTTGATGTTGTGTAAGCCCTGATCAGCGATAACTAAAGTGTCCACGTCTTATCAACACTGTTTTGGTCACAATTCCAAAACATAGCACCATAAAATCTCCTATGAAGACAGTTAACTCTATCCTAGCAAAACCCGGTACAAACGCAAAATAAAAAGTTAGAAGACAGAGGTATCTTTGAGAAAGAGCAACAGTTCTATGTTCTTCACTTAAGAGGACTAGCATACCTGAACAATAAGCACATATAAAAACACAAATCAATTCATTTTTTCTTCTGGTTATCCCTTAAGATTTGGAAGCATTTCATTCACCATAAAAAATAAAAAAGAAATCAGCCTGTGCTAGCAATTTCATGTAAGAGTGGAGGTATGAGAGAACACACTCCGTTTCATATTCTTGAACACATTTACACATACCACATTCAGCAACAAGAAGGTTAAATGCCTTTGTCTCCACCATCAGACATCACTAGAATCCACATCATTTACATCAAGGGTTCAGTGGAGAAGACCCTACGCTCAACAGGGCTGGGTCAAAGTAGAGTGTTCCACATCAAGTCAACTTCTGCCATCTCAGATGCTAAGCCTATGACAAGGCAANCTGCACATGCACATCGCACATACGTAAAGCAAAAGCTGCACACGGAAGCAAAGCGAGACAAGGAATTAATTCACCACTTCCCATGGGCAGGCAGGTGTTCAGCCATGTCCAGGAAAGCACTGCTTCATCACGCATAATGGTTACTTGGGAAGACAAGCGCTGTAACACTGAACATCTCCCCCCTCTCTCCTTCTTCCCCCAGCTTTATTGCTGACCATGATGTCATACAGTGTATGGTATCTATTTGGTCAGTTGGGATCAGCTGTCTCAGCTGTGTTCCCTCCAAATTTCTTGTGCACCCCCAGCCTGCTTAATGGCAAGGCAGTGCGAGAAATAGAGAAGGCCTTGATGTTGTGTAAGCCCTGATCAGCGATAACTAAAGTGTCCACGTCTTATCAACACTGTTTTGGTCACAATTCCAAAACATAGCACCATAAAATCTCCTATGAAGACAGTTAACTCTATCCTAGCAAAACCCGGTACAAACGCAAAATAAAAAGTTAGAAGACAGAGGTATCTTTGAGAAAGAGCAACAGTTCTATGTTCTTCACTTAAGAGGACTAGCATACCTGAACAATAAGCACATATAAAAACACAAATCAATTCATTTTTTCTTCTGGTTATCCCTTAAGATTTGGAAGCATTTCATTCACCATAAAAAATAAAAAAGAAATCAGCCTGTGCTAGCAATTTCATGTAAGAGTGGAGGTATGAGAGAACACACTCCGTTTCATATTCTTGAACACATTTACACATACCACATTCAGCAACAAGAAGGTTAAATGCCTTTGTCTCCACCATCAGACATCACTAGAATCCACATCATTTACATCAAGGGTTCAGTGGAGAAGACCCTACGCTCAACAGGGCTGGGTCAAAGTAGAGTGTTCCACATCAAGTCAACTTCTGCCATCTCAGATGCTAAGCCTATGACAAGGCAAAAGGAACGGCCCAGCCACATGAAGAAATAATTTTTAACTAGTAATTGTGTAAAAATCGATCACAGTTCATGATTGTCTTCAGAGACAGAAATAGAATCCTTTAAGATGCAAAATACCTGCAGTTGGAGAGTTTGCATGGTGAGACTTTTTGGGCAGATTGAAGATCTGTTCACCGGGATCTGGTGGGGGAAGAGCATCTTGGCCTTGTCGAGCTTCCACAGGATCATACTCCTTCCCATCATAATTAGCATCAAAGAACTTCTTAAACCATTGAATGAAATCTAAATTGTCTTGGAAGCGCCCTTTAACCAGTTTTTCCACAGGAATTACCTGAAAGGTAGAATAAAGGTTCTAATAATATATCCCTGATATTTTTAAATATAAAAGTTACACACACACTTATTTGAAAAAGTCTACTAACTATATCAGCGTATATTCCTCGGCCATTGTTTCCTTCCAAAAAGAAAGGGAATTATGCTGGATTTGCAAGTGTTTTTAATAAGAAATAAAAACAAAGGAAAACAAAGACCCAGCCTTTGAAGTGGCTATACAGTGGGTGCCTAACTGCTCTTCCACAGAGTTAGTCCTTTCTTGTTGCAGTGACAGCCATGACAAATGAAGCTGTTCTAGGAGTAACACTATATTCAGCTAACTAGGGATTTCTGTTTTTAATGGACGTGCTACAGTTGGGCATACTAAAAATGAACAATTCTTCAAAAGGTCCAAACGGGAGTTTCTTGCTCTCTACAAAAAAACCCAGCAGTTTTTCCAAGACATGCTGAAGTTCAAACCAATCTGCATTTTGGTAGCACATGTTCATCATATGAATTAACCCTGAGGTTTTAACCTTGTAATTTTTTTCCATTCCATACATAGCTATACATAGAACAGTTTGTGGACATGCAGAAGCTGACTAAAATGACTACAAAGTTTTACTAAAACAAAAGAAAGGCTATGAGGATGTCTCCAAATCCATATCCTGCAAATTCTGCACAGAAATGAAAGCTCCAAAAGGTGACTTGCGCCAATATCACAGTGCTCAAGCATCCCAGACACTGTAGGCAAACTGGAACTACAACTTGCTTAATTCATGCAGCTGATTACGGAGCCAAGTTAAATGGATCTTACTGCCTCCTGAACACATTCAATTTTCAGCTGGAAAAAGGGTATCTAAAGCCACTGCAATTTTCATTTCTTCTTCAAGGTTCAGCCAACTGTACAACATATTATAAGTCTATGATACTTCTGCAAGGATTAATGTAGCATGTTGCATGTCCTTTCAGGTTGTTCTTACAAATTTGTATCTTAACTCTACACTGAAAAGGTATAGTAAGCTTGTTCCCTACAGAAAAATTGACAATGCTAACTCTATTAGGCTTTCCAACGTTTCACTAGCAAATCGCGCTGTAAATAGAAGCATCCACAGGATTTCAGGAAACAATGAGGGTTTTCCAGTGCTTTATAAAAGTCTTACGGGACTCTCTATTAAGACTGTTTAAATTTCAGAATAAGGCAACACTAAAATCCAGAGCAGAATCTTAAAAGGGTATATAGGTAGTACATCTGTGTAAAACTAAAAGCATGAAAACGTAACTTTCATTATTCATTTTTATCACAGTAATTTATATTGGTGAGTCTGTCATTCTCACATTCAAGCACATTCTCACATTCATTTTCTAAGAGACTTCCATTCTTAACTTTACAAGATCACATGTGCTGTCCAACTTATTGAATCACTGGGTAAATTATTCCAGCTCTTGAGTAATTTAAATTCCTTAATTCTTGTTTTGGACAAGAAACATGGAATACTTATAAGAATAGCATGTTTCCAAGTTATTTTGTTGGAAATTCAGGTCACCAGTAATTTTAATGTATCTAAAATTAAGGTTCACTGATGGTAAGGAATTTCCAACACATGGTATTTTATCAAAAGGGTTGCTGATATTAAGATATAATGAGTTAGGCTGCAGAATTCCTCAGCGGACACATGGACTCAATTTTCACTTTGTACCAAAATAGGGCATGCAAAATTTCTTCCTCCATGCCTAAATACTCTTTTCAGATGACGAAAGGCCAAGAAGAACATCTTCACATACAACTTGCAACTCCAGTTCTCAGTTCAAAAGCTGAAAAAGTGGACTTTAAGTAATCTGAAGTTTGTTTCCCCTATTTATAAAATCCATAAATCAACCCAGTTTATATAACTTTTGAAACTTGCGGTGATTGAAATACAAATACAGATTGCCTACCTTATCCACATTCATTCTTTTAAATGATGCCTGCAGAAGTTTGAAGTTGTGAATGTATTCATGCTCCAGCTTTGCTTGAAACTTTACTTTCTTCAAGCTAATGCACCCTGGGAACAACATGTCCATGAACTGGCAGTAAGCTGCTCCTATTAACAAGAGAATGCATTGACATTAATCCAGATGCATCCAGCTAAGACCAAATGTCATTTAATGTCATTAGCAGAAAGCAACTGTGCTGAATGAGTCCCTGCTGTAATTCAGCCTAACACTATGCACCCAAGATCTACTTGTCTAACGTACATTGAGCAGTATGACATACCAATGTGGTGTTTTTCTATTCAATCTGGATGCATAATGCACTGTTGTGTAGCATCTGAAGAACCACCATGACGAATGCAAAGTAAATCTTTCTTCAATTTAAAACAGATTTTCTTGGAGTCCCTATACACGGTAGGACTGTCCATACAGTGAGATCACAGTCAAAATGGAAATCTCTTGATAAGCTCTCTCAATCGTCACAAGCCCCGAATTCAAACAAGTCAAGATCATCTTTCTTCTGGCACTTCTAACTGAACGCCAATCAAGTCCAAGGCAATCATTTAAGATTATACGAAACCACAAATTAAAAAAAAATTGTAAAGCTCCAGCTTGTTAAAACATACTAGCCAGTTCCCACCCCTCTAAAACAAACATCCTTACTGATTTTCATCTCCTGAGAAAAGCATTAAAATAAGCAGACTTCAGTGTAGTGCACCCATAGATTTCAGAACCTGGGCCGACAGCTTTAGTTCTCACTCAAAATAATAAGGTTTCTAAGTTCAGCTTAGAGGGCTATCTGAACTTATGTAGTAGTAGGCAGGGGTGGTGCATGCCTGTGTGTGTGTATAACTAACCCAGCACAGAGCGGCAAGTATATGGAAAAATTTCTAAACAGCGTACTGAGTACAGCTAACAGAGAGCACCTTTTCTTGGATGCAGGGAGCTTCCTCCTCCAACATCATCATCACATCACTGTCATTTGCAAATTAAGTCTTCACTGTTGACACACTCAAGTGTTTGGAAATTAAGGATGAAAACGTTTGAGGAAATCAGAAGAAAACCAATTTCAGTTCTTCCGAAGAGTTTTCTACAAAATGCTTTATACTCAGCAGAGATTCAGTTAAGTCCACCTCTGGAGCAGAGGGCTTCGCCTGCAGCTTCAGCATACAGGGCAGGGAAGCGATCACCCAATTACTCCTGACAAGTTCAATTTCACTTCCACAAAAAGCACATTTGTGCATTTAGTGCAAATCAGTTTTGACAAACAAGTGTCCAGATCTCACCTAACAGTTCAGCCCAGTATCAACGACAACAAATTTTGTCAAGAAATAATTCTGCTGAGTGCTCGTACAGAAACCAAATTAACAAAGTGGACACCTGGCTTGCCCAGTTTTACAGGAGAGGCAACAATAACTTAAACTTTAAGACATTTTTCTCCAAGGGTATGCACGTGTTTTGACAGGACCAACTTTATGCATGAGACAGTTCCCATTCTCTGTATCCACTCAACCATCATACGAAGGCTTACAGAGCTCTTAACTTCCCAAAAACAGAAGCAGACTTTAAAAGCGGAGTCCAAAAAAGCTTCCCAAAATACTGATGAGAGTTTTGCTACGTGACTTATCAAGACCAAGTTTTAGTGCTGAAAACCACTGCCATTTAAAAAAAATCTCTTCATGTTGCCTAGCTTTGTGGGAGAAAACTGTTACAAAAAAAAATCTGATTTTCCAAGGACACCTTGTGCTTAGCTGTTTGCAATGGTTTTGATATGATTAGGAATCAAAGTAAAATACTCCCTAAAGGAAAAGGAGCCTTCTGGCAAGTTACAAACGTCGGATGACAAATTTGCATCTTCTTATAGAAAACTATATAAACACAGTTAGTTATTCAAAACTCATCCTTAGCAAGAGAACTGGTAAATATGTGGCAAGAGAAAAATGACATTACAATTAAAAGCATGGATATACAGATAATGTATGACTTGACTACATTTATTACTATTTAATTTCATGCAAAAGGATTATTATGCAATCATTTCATGTTATAAATTGAATTTGTTCCTAACTCTGTCCTTTCATCCTCCCCATATCCCAATTATAAGCTTTACTCTGATATCTAAGTAATTGCCTGGAGGCTTGAAAATGCACTGCGCAACCTTTCATCTAGATCCTTTTAGAAAACCAGAAACCCAAAGTGTTCGCATGAGATTTTCTCCTTCTGCTGGTAATGCAAATTCCTTCTGCATGCCTTTAGATAGAGTCTTACTAAGTTTAAGACTCTAGTTACAGCATTTCCTTGTGTTTTCTTCCCATCATGCTGGCAGTTGTTTCTGTGCGTTTGCCAGCCAGGAGGTGCTCCGGGGTCTGTGCAACACTCGAGGGCAGAAAACACTGGACGGCATCCACATGACAGCACGAACCTGGTCTCTGATACAACATCGAAGGCGGCTGCTGGGCCGTTTCCTCAACAGGAGGATTTTATTAAAATGGCAAACACAATTCATTAAACCACTCCTTCCTGAAGTACAGAGGCAGCATACAAACACAGACTGAACTAAGCACGGTGAACTACAGAGACAGGAAACTCTTCCCAACTCCCGAAAGGCAGAGAGCTGCCTACCACAGCAACGGGAGAAAGTAAAATATCATTACAGTCAACTGGAACTACCGGATTTTTGGACATGGAGGTTATGTACATATTTAGTATTATATAGGTATTTGTTTAGAATTTAAAATTTTACCCCTAAAGCTTGTAGCTGTCACATTGCATTTGCATGCTAAACGTCAGCACAGCAGAATGGGGACACTCCTTTCTACGCTGCCTGTGGCTGAGATTTCCTGGAGGCAGCAGAAAGAGTAGCCCTACTTAAGTGATGCAAGATCGTGATGCCCCTGCCTCGCAGTTACAGCACAGAGAGATGTGGTCCTCTTCATACTGCACGGCACTTCAGGCCTATTCAACTTACTATACAACCAATGCTTCAATGAAGGTGCACGGAAAGGAATATTTTAACAGAATATAAAGGAAATGACAGTAGAGATAATGACATCATGGATTGTGACATAGCTCTTGCATAATTTAAACGAACAAAAGGATTTTATACCACCATGTTTTATTCAAGATTTAAAAGCTTCCCTGCATTTTCTGCAAGAAAACCCCCGAACACAAAAAACCCCCCACCCCCAAACTTTAACAAATCTATATGGAGGAGTTGAAAACATGCTACCTGTCCAGAATGGCATGCTCAATAAGTCTGTCTCTATGAACAAAACACTTTTATATGCATGAACACGTACATACACACACAAGCAGAAATAATTTGAAATCTACTCAAAAGAAATATGAAAACTATAGCTGGTAGCACTGCAGAAGAGGGATCGATGTTAAAAACCTCTTATCCCGTATCAGCTAACAAGCAATTTAGAATCACTGGCTAGAAGTCCTTTTGCGTTTTAATCTCGAACACTGATGCAGCCATTAGTTACAGAAGATATTCACAGCCTAGACTCCAAAACCAACCTGCAAACATGGCTGTGCTGTGCTGATTGCACTCCCCGCAGCCACTACTTTTGGCCCGATTAGTGAGCAGAACGAGCCCAGCAGCATCACGGAGCTTTCAGGCGTTGGCTGGGCTCAGGGCAGAATAGGCAAATGCCAGCTAGGGGTCTGCACCCACGGGTCTGGGCAGGGAAGCAGCTGCCAAAGGAGGGGAAGAGATGCTGGGGCAGAATTAAGACACAAAAGGACAAACTGAGAATTGAAAAGGTGATTGTTCAAAGCTATTACAACTTAAGAGTTTTGCCACGTGCAGTGGTAAAGGTGGAAGCTTCTACCCACTCTACAAAATCACAACATTTTTGTAGCGTTTTCAGAGTTGTAGATAATCTTTCCCTAGTCCCCCCTGCAGTAAGCAATGCTGAACTCATTCTAGCTTTTGTCCTACACTTCTCTTTCCCTGCTTCTACGTTTCCTTCCCAGGCTGTCCATACTGACTTACAGTTTGCTCTGAAGCATATGCACTCTGCATCATTACAGATTTTCAGTTTTTCTCCTTCTTCCTCTTCCATCTGGAGGCTGATGAATCCGCAAATGCAAACAAGTACTTTCTTGATAATCAAAAATACTTCTGCTTCTGACTATTTAAAGCACAAGGAAATTAAAGGACATAACAACAAAGACAAGGGAATTCTGTTTGCTACAAGTTTTTAACGCTCAGTAAACTTCCTAGATTTCAGCTAGAGAGTAAGATAAGATTGGATTTTTTTTTTAGCATTTAAGTTTATAAAGATATAAAGGAAAAGAAAAATACTATTTGCAAACTAACTTCTTTACATACACTATAGTTAGTATACTAATAAAGTGTTTAGTAGAAATATTATAATATAAGCTCAGGTACTGCCAAGTTAATATTTGTCCCCTATAAGAGTAGTCAGGTCAATCCTTCACATCAAATGACAGAAGACCCAGTCCCTCTTCGCTCATCCCTGCAGTGTGTGCGGGAGCAAGATTCCAGAAGTCACATAAAACCGTATCAGCCAACATGGGAACACAAAGTGCCCGTGAAAAGACAGGGCCTGTGTGCGGGCTGCTTTATTTTGATTCTGATGTTCAAACCACAGCAAAAGGAGCTAAGTGCTACACTAGAAATTTGCTATAAATGCTTAGTAAGAATTTTGTTTGGCATGCAATCCAAGTTCAAACCTCTTAACTAGGCCTCAGTTTGATTTTCACATACTCAATTTTTGAAAAAACCAAATGCGTTTGGTTTGGCTGACCATACCTTTTTCTGTAATTAGAATTTTTTGTCTGGTTGTTTGTTTGCTTTAAGGAATTATTTTTCAGATAATCTAAAACCATATGTCCAGTCACACTAAATACAAATTCCTTCAAATTATTAATTCCCTCCAAAACTGCAACAACCTGACCACAGATTTGGAAAATACAGGATGATTTGTATGCGTATTAGTCACCAGTACTTCAGTTCACCAGAGCAATGGTTCCTAACACTGATGGGAAACTGCACACGCCTGGTACTTCGGTTGCTTGGTACTTCTGTTGCTGGGGTAACAACAAAAAAAGGCAGTAACTTGCAAGGAGTATGAATGACCTGATAGTTTTGATAAGAAAGGGGAAAAACAATGCCAGCAATCATTGTTTACAGTACAGCAGCACTTGGGGCTTGCCTTTCACCTCAGGCTTCCTGGAATTGCTTCCGTGGGAGTGATGTTAAGACAGGTTGTTTGACTTAGATATCATAGTACAGATTTTCATTTAGATTTCAAATGCGAGTGTTCTGTTATGCCACTCAAGGTTTTTTAAAACCCGACACGTCGTGAGCATAAAGTTGTGTTAGATACAGCCACATGTTCAAGAAATAGCACAATTCATGTTGAGCACGCCATTAGGGACCGCAGTCTTCAAATTCCTATTTGCATTTCCAGGAGCACCTACAAAACCTAGGATATAGGCCAACACAATTCTATTTCTCCTATTAAAAAACCCAAATGATTTAGGAGTTTTCAGCCCATTCCCTGGTGACTGTTCAAGCCCACACCAATTTACAGCCTTTAGCTGTTGAGAAGCAGGTGTTCATGGGGCTGTGCATCAATGAAGCCATCCTGGCCTGAGCTTCACCCTTCCCAGCAAGTCTTGGGAGGGCACTTAAAAAAACTGATGCCATTAGAGTGCAGCCCTGCACTTCTGCGCATAGTTGGATGAGCACAGCTGCCTCAACGACAGCAGTGTGAGTGCCTGCATACAGATGGGAGCTTCTGGAAGCAAGACTGGCACCACAGAAAACAGCCTACAGAGCTACGTATCTCCTACAACCTTACCCGTGGTCATTGAGATACATGTTTCTAATTGACATCTGCTTCAGAGTCCCGTTCCACACAGGTGGGGCATTTGTATGACATAATCCAGAATAACCACTGATCATTTTAAATAATGCATGTGGGACGGAGGTTTCCCCTGTGTTAACTTGTATTCTCTTTTTCTTAAATGTAAATCGTTAAGCTGCTCATAAATTACACACAGCAGAGTTTTTAATACTTAATTTTTAGTAGTAATTTTTAATGCATTAATTTTTAAACAGGAAGATCAGAACAATTTCAGAAAACACAGCTCCCATTTAATAGCTGTGTAACTCATCATGCAAAATCTAACAAGCTCTTTCAGAAGGGGGGAGATCAAGCAATTGACTGCAAGTGAGTGCTAAGAGTAATTAAATAATAATTAAAAAATGTAAAAACGTTGTTTAAGTTGTATTTATCCTGAATTCTTAATGAATAACATTTAAAAAAATATTAGTGGCTGAAAATCTCACAACACTGCTTTGCAAATTTCTTGGAAAAGTTTTGGAAATGATCTTAAATCCAATCATTAACATCCATTGCATCCCTCTAATCCTAAACATCGTATGGAAGACATTAGAGAATCATTGACACTAAACATCCTCTGTGTTGCATGACCTTAGGACAACATGCCAGTTCCCTGAAACATGGCTTGCTTACAGAGTGCAAATGGGATCAAGCCATGTTTTAATCATGTTTCCAAGTTGCTCTAGAGACCCAGCCTTTGCAAGGCTGCAAACTGGAAAAAACCCAAAACCACCAACATTGAACCATGTTTCGGCTTCGTAGGCACTAGCACCCTGGGTTGTAGAGAAGTCATGCTGGCAGCAAAGGCTCCAAAAGGGTCCTATAATGCAGATTTTAACCATGCACACGTAGGAAGTTAATGGTTGATACAGGCACTAAGCAAAATACACCTTCTGAGACATGAAAAAACAAAGCCTATGCAGCTAAGCCACAGAATACACTCCATTTGCATGCGTATATACACAAGTGACACGCAGAAGAAAAAGCCCTTACCATCTCTCTGTCTGGCCAGTACCCTTCTCCAGACACCTCAGCCCTGCTCAGAAAGACCTTTGCTGTGTGCAGGAGAGACGAGCCGGCTCTCACACAGCAGTGCTGGGGCACACAGCGTGCCTGGCATGGCACCTCCTAGTGCTACTGAGGGTCCTGAGGCTGGGTGGTGCCGGAGGCACAATGGCCGCCTTGCAAACAAACACTGCCAGGCCTAGGGGTTGGTGACCAGCCCCATGGCGCAGAGCCTCAGCACGCAGCCCCTGGAAGCGGAACACCTCAGACACCCTCCGCAAGCCAGGAACGGCCCCTTCCCTTCACAGCAAGGGCCAACAGCCCGCAGAGGCTCTGATGGAGCTCTCCCCCCCACCCCGATCCTGAGCAGAGAGGCAACAAAGTCAAACAAAGAATGACATCTGCCCTATCGTCACACTGCCTGCCTTCCTCTGAGATCAGGGGGGTGGAGTATCCACAAAACATATGTATAAAGGGGCTATATATATTTTCACGGGAGGAACGCCAACTGAGGTATGGTACTAGCTACAGCAGCCACCACATGAAAAATTCCCTATGGCAGCACCTAGGGAATTTGCAGAGAAAGCATCACAGTCTTAAAATTTGAAAATGCCAAACCACGTGCTCTCTTTATAATATGGTCATTTATTAAAAGCAAGGAAAAAAAAAGCCACCCCGCACTTAATCCTTGATCCCTGCATACAAATCCTGAAAGACAGAAGGTCTGTATGCACTGGAGGCAAGACAATTTGCAAGTTTATAATTCTACTGAGGATTTTCAAATGCAGGAGGGAGGGGGAAAATACTCTGTATCTCCTTAACCTCAAAGGATCACACAAGTATAGCTAAGCCAGAAATTACACCTCACTTCAGGCTGCTTTTTCCTTTCTCTATACATTTATCATTTCTAGCTTCCCTGCTCATAATTTATATAGCTTGTACACTTTGTGTTGTTTCACTTTAATTCACACACAAGCCCTCTATAGCCTCCTGCCTGACTCTTATTTTGAATATACTCTCATGTAGCAACCAAACACTCATGAAAAGCCCTGTAACACGTTCACTTGGTAGTTCCTATAGAGGAAAAACAGCCTTGGTAAAGTAAAATCAGTTATAAGCTGTTTAGTAAGAATTCTTTAAGAAGTCCCTGTGTATTCATTACAAAAGTAGCATGACTCCTAAAAAACAACTAGTGTCATAATTCGTTTGAAACTCTTACTCCCCAAGCCTATGGGTGTTGCACATGGGATCCTACTACATTAAATCCACTCAGTTGTTCTCTATTATTTTTCATCATGTATCAAATGAAATCCTCTCAAGTCTAATACCCATCTAAAGGCAATCCACTATGCCTTCAATTAAAACCACGGATCATAAATTTCATATTCAGGTTGACAGCCTTGCAGGAAGTCAAACACAGAGACCAAAAACTGACAAAATGACACTCACCTAAAGCAAAGAGAACTGTATTGGTTTGAGATGCTCAGAGAGATTTTCTCTCTTGAGTTGTCAAAACTAAGTTACCAGAGGAGCTGCAGACTAAATTTAGACTCTCCAGGGCTGCATCCATCCATAACCTGGCCTTTTTGGCACATCACTACTGCAGCAGGCATTCAGAAAGCTCAGGGGACACTGCACTTTGCTCGGCCTACTTAGCAGAGACAAAAACAGATGTAAGACTCCCAAAGAATACAAATACTTCATGACTAATCTAGCATCTTCCTTTGCCACTCCTCATCCTAGCGGCTCTGCTCCTGTAACAGGCAACTGGTGAACAGGCTGGTATTGCTACAGCATGTGTATTAGCAAAGCTACTTCTCCACAGCGATGAGAAAAATAAGTTCTGATTGCTTTTTTTTGTCTTTATTATGAACTGCCACATTAAGCTTCAGGTATACTCTGAATAAAGCCTTTAGTAAAGGCAGAATGCCACATTATTCCTTCTTGCTTAAGCTCAGAATGTCCAAAATCATTGCTAGGTTGGCTGCAAAACGTGGGCACCTGTGAGGTCTCACAGCCATGTGCTGAACACAAGCATACGCCACATCTAAGTAGCTCATGCCTCCTAAAAGTAACACCTTCAAGCTTTTAATTCAGACTTTGCATCCCCTCTCACACTTTTTCTGGCCTTTTCATTGCTCCTGATTAACAAATATTCATAAGAACTGAATAGTCATATAAGACCATGACAAATCTTAATGCTTTTTTCTAAATAAGAAGAAAATGTCCATACAGTTTTACAGTAGGTTGCAAAAAAAAAATCAGTTACAGTGGCTCTGTAGCTCCTTGTTAATGCTGTGAAGTGCTTCATAGTTGTAAAGTTTCCCACATATTCCTTCTCTTTGAAGTCCTGGAGGAATGCTCATATTTTACAGCCACTAACATTAAGCTGCATGCAAGCTGCCAATACTTCAAGGAGCCAAAGGAATGCCAGAATGATTGAGTTAGATTGGGTATTCTCAAACTACGGTCCATACTATGCTTGCTGGTGCTTTGCCTGATAGTTGGCTGGTCATTTGTGCTACTGTTCCCTTAGTTTCCATCCTGTAAACCACAGTAGAAGTACACTAAATAAACTGTATAGTACATTAAACAATCTACTTGGAGTTTACATAGTAAACTATATTAAATATGAAAAGATTCCCAAAGCTTCTTGTCTATCTGTCTTCAATTCCTACATGTGCATGTCTTGCACATGAGAAATGGACTATGCAGTCTCAAATGGAAGGGACCTAGTCTGTAAGACTACTGTGCTCTAGTGCCTGCAATAATCTAGCAGAGTACAGATTCATCAGTTCAGAAAGTGAAGTCCTCTGGGGCACCAGAAGCACTGCGCTAGAATGCTTCTTCAGATAAGGAAGAATTAAAGCCCCTTCTGGGACTGTAATGAACATTAACACAAAAATAAGAATGTGTAAGTATCAAGCTCAACTATCAAACCAAAAGGGAAAATTCAAGTTTACTGCTTTGATCTGTTAAGATACAAATGTAAAAACATCAGGTAACAACAGCAATCAACACAATTCAGGAAGTTCTAATGGAATAAAAGATTTAATTTTGTACAGGATGGAGTAAGAGCTCTACTGAGACAACCCTTTTTCAGTTTTTCCCTTGTGGTGTGTCCCAAAATCCTTACCGAAGGTCACAGAAAAAGTTGTATTAAGAAGCTGTGTGATGAGATGGGTTTGTGACAATTTCCATGCTTTTCTCCTGCCTGCCCCACCCAGCTAAAGTCTCTCAATCTGATCTTTTTAACTATCTTTAACTCATTGTATTCTGCATAATCAAAGTTTTCTTAAATCACTTCTCCCCTATTTTGGGAAAGCGTTTTGCTTTTGGTGGTTTTTTTTGTCTTTTTTTTTTTTTTGTAAA
>VZSC01018599.1:88994-105187 GCA_013398225.1 Steatornis caripensis
TTTTTTTTTTTGTAAGCCCACACACATTTAACTTGATGGAGAATTCACTTCAAAAGCTTCCTCTCAACTATTTATGAGCATATAAATAGCTATGCAGGAACAAGTCAATAACTTGTCTAGTATGCTTCCTGTTTCAAACAATGGCAAACGTTGGGTATTTTGAGATAAAAATGTCCATTTTCTTGTATCTTTCTATCTCCTTGTAAGTGCGTGTGCGTATATCTATCTTTAGCTACACCCATATTTACACACGTGCACACATAAAGAAAATATTCACATGGGAATGTAATTCACCAAAAGAAAATACTTACGCTAACTTCCGGACATATAAATATAAAACAGCTAAACATAACATTTCAAATTCAAGTTTAATAACTGTTGAAAAAGTTGTTTCCCATGTTCTATGTCTTTAGTTATTTAGTTTATATCAGTTACTTACATTCACTTTAACGTCAATTTTATAGTCATTGTGCAAGCCTGCTTCTGCAGCTGAGACTTGTTTTTTAAATTTTGAAGAGTAGGCTATGAGGCTATCATCCTCAAAGGATTTTCCATACCTTTCAGGGAACATCTGAGACAGAAAATGTACCCAGAATGGTAGGTAAAATCAAATATATGAATATACAGCTCCATTTGTGCATTTCAGTTGGACCAGTAAATAGCTGAAATGTGGTAATGTGGTTTTGGTTCTATGTACTTAGAGCGTTGTCTTCATAAGTAAGATATTCCCAGCATGTCAGTTGTCTCGAAGTAGCAATCTTACTTAGATCTCCTCCAACACAAACATCTTCAAATTTAAAAATCACAGTAGGAAATCAGAAAAAAAAAAATCACTCCCAAGGGGCATCTGTATTCTCAGTGAAACATCAGCCTTTGTCTGTGTCATTTCTAGTCATCATCTAGTTACAGACCCTGTTGTTTAACATGTATCTTGTAGTTGCCACTCTGATTAACCAAAATGTCTAAAGTATTCAAACCATTACTCTTTTTTTTTCCAGGGCTCATTACAAAATTTACTTACAACAAGAGTTCAGTTACATTTAAAGAGAAACAGGCAGATCTTCTTGACAAACTTCTAAAGCCCTCATGACAGCTAAAGGCTCATTTCCTCAAATCCATGTTTTCCTTCAAAATCACACTGGTGCTCTTTTCCTGCAAACATCAGCAGGTATTTGAGGACCCTCACCTGGAAGGAAAAGGTGCTGGAGAATTCTGGTCACCTGGAGTGCAGGTTCTCTATTTGTCTCTCTCTCATCTATGTCCACTCTCCATTTAAAAAGATACCACCCTGGTAGCTTTAAAACACGAAAGCTTATAACCGTATTCTTCTCTTGCTTAGTCAACCCTTTTATTACCTCCATGCATTTTCTGCTACACTCATCCCATTCACCTCTGTATTTGTTATGCTTTCTCAAGGCACCTTATCTTTCCATGATTAACACAAATGCAAAACCACTTCCTTTGCACATACATTAGTCTCTTCTCAGAGTAAGTGTCAAAGTCACCTATTTTCAACAAACCAGGCTTTTAAAGTGGTTTTAAAATAAACATTTATAGAGCATACCACGCTTTCTTACCTGAACAGAGCTGTTCAACTTTTGTGTAGTTTAAAGCTAATATATCATTAACCCATGCGATGATGTCATGTCTGCTCATAGTTTCTTGGGTTATAGAGGTAGAGTACACGTTGACCGCCATTCCCCAACTAGGAAAAAAAAAGGACAAAATATTTTTGACATTTTGATAATTGTTTTCTGGATACAATGAATTTACACTTCTTGTTGAGTTTTTTCACATAAATTCTAGAAGATGTAGCTGTTCTACTTACTCAAATATTGATTTCTTACTGGGACGAGGGACTCTTGGATCATTAATTCAGTTCCAAACAGTAACAGGGTGAATACCAGATAATAATTTTTATCAATTTACCAACCTCTATCCTGAAAGTAACTGAGACTTGCACTCCCAACCGTCTGGTTGGAAAGCTGCTGCAGAGCCCGATTCCTCTACATCATTAAGGAACACTTCCTCTCAGCTTAAAGCCATTTGTTCTTCTGCCAACATCATCCTCCAGCTCTAATGGCTTTTTCTTCTCCAGAGCTGACTTTGTAATGGGCTAGGGACAGCACTCAAGAGTCTGTCCCAGTGCCCAGGTAGGCTCGATTAAACAAATCAGTCCTCCAAGTCTCTTATAAAGTCAGACCTCCACTTACTGGTCGTGCCAGCAGTCCTCCTCAAACGCAGCCAAACAATTTCAGACTGAGTTCAGATAACGTTTCACCAAGACCTTGGAAAATGGTGCTCTGAAAATCTTCATAGCCACATCATCTCAAATAGATCCTTCTAGTTAGCTAAGGTCCTTACCTACAAGTAACTCACAGTAGCTTTTATCATCAGTCCCTGAGCACATAGACTAGAAACACATACTGCTCAATTTTATTGCCTGTTATTGTACACTAGTTGCATCTTTCTGTTGTGAGACATCGTCAAGACAAAAGATGAGCACATTCAAGTTTATCTCATCAAGGGTTTCAAAGAGCAGAGTCAAGATGATTCACGGAAAGAGTAAATAATGTTCCCAAGACTAGTGGAACTCAGGAAATCCACTAGTAACAATCTAAGTACAAGGTGTCTCAGAAACGATCAAGTAGTCAACAAAGCTGTGCTATTATTCTTGGAAAGAAAGGGCTTGGTGGGGATTGCACACTTCTGTCTCTAGCGACACCTCATAGCTATCACTGAACTGGCTAGCTTTGGTGTCAGTCCTGCCGCCTCAGCCTTGGACCTCGAACTTCTCCGGCAGTGAAAGAAAGCAGGATCTCCTCTGTGGGATCTGACGTCTGCGCGGGCTATTTCCATTGACGGCTTGCTAAGATGTAACTGTTTGAAGCTTGGTAAGACAATTCTGCAGAGAACACAAAGACTGCAGCTTAACTCTATCCATTTTTCAGGTGTGCTGGAGCAACCCAGATAAAAAGTTTAAAAAAAACCACCAGCATGAAACTTGACACAGTAACATGTAAGTGTGTAAGTATGTACAGCAGGGAATGTATTTAAAATACAAGATCACAAAGTTCACAATATAGGTCACCACCTATGAAACAAATTTCATAAACACGATTGTTCAAATCGTCCCCATCTACTGACATTAAGATCCAAAACATAAAATCCCTAAATCTGCCTGCTGATGAGAAGGTAAAAAAAAGTCAACAAGACAGACTAGTAAGGGAAAGTAGGCTCAAAAAATTCACGCTCTGATAGTCAGGCTACTACTGCCAGCAATTCATTCCGAACCAAGCTGCCCCTCTGCCCACTTCTGTAAGGGCACCTCTGAAGTACAGAAGACATCAGCCTGTCCTCAGTCTGCTCAGTTCTCCCTGCAGGCTCCCAGACAGCACAACTAATTGCATGAACATAGCACTGTACTCGCTGTAACAGTTAGCAAAGGTCATTTTCTTGGCACACACTAAGTGCTTGGATTGAAACAAGCGCTAGGAACAAAGTTTTAGAAATAGGGAGTGTCCTTTTACTCTTGAAACCACACCATAATGGCTAACCATGAAAGTTTAGCTTCAGCGTCAGGATGGAAGGGACTGGGCACAGCACAAAGGCAAACAGCACCTCTGTTACTAATGGCATCTGAACTTTAAACTATCCCTGTTAGCACGGCTTTTACTTATATAGATAAAAAGGCCAGGAATAATAAGAAAATAACAGAAAGATACTGTCACTATTAAACTAACATGTTCAGTATGCTTGTAAGATTATTTCAAGTAACAGCTTAATAGTGACTTTAATATTCACTTAAGATTCAGAATAGTGAGTTTACTATTAAACCAAGAAATCAATATTGAACAATCTACTCACTTCCAAAGAAGCTATTTAGATGCTAACATTCGAAATATAGCTACTCTGATTTGCAACTGCCACTACTTTATCCAAATTTTAATTGCCCTCTCCAGGCCAGGCAGAACTCAGAACAACCATCAGCAACCAGTAGTGAAAGCAGCAAGTCTACTCTGTGAAAAAGATCAACAAAATCCACAGGCAGGAAGGAAGCAGAAATTCTCTCATCATCCTCTTCCGAAAGCAAGTGCAAAGACAAATACCTATCCTTCTGCAAGCAACAGGAGAGCAACCAACCTCATTTGCTGCAGTGCATGGGATGGAGAACTCTACTGCAGGAAACAGTGAGTAAATGAATAACCTTGAGTTTTACAATCATACGCCGAAGGATATCTGTAATACAACTAACACTGTGCCTGCAAGTGAATTACGGTCTATGGGTCAAACTAAAGTTCAGGCTATTCGTTAGAGACAATAGCTTCACATTCGTATACACAGATAAGCACAAGGGCGTATCAATACAATTTTAAACAAATTACAGAAAATTAATCAGAATTTCTGTTAAAAAAATCAACAGCATGCCATTGCCATTTATTCTCGGTGACGTGTTAACATATGTCTGAATCTTCCACGGCCTCTTCTCTTGAAAGAGCTTATCCTGTCTGTGTACCTCTCAAGAGTTCACTCTGTCTTTGCTTCTTCTGTCCCCCACCCTCCTAATGGTTACATTTTAAATAAACTCAGCTGGGAAAGGTTTCCTTTACAGTAAGCATGTTCTAATTTGGTGCTCAGATACACACATATCCTGTTTGCCACACAGACAGACCTCGAAAAAACAAAAAACAAACCCCAAATGAAGAATGAAGAACAGCCAGGCATAGGTAGCGGAACTCGACAACGGACAAGAACCCCTGTGCTTGACATCCGCAGCTGGACCTGTGTTCTCTCCAGGACTCAGTTCCCCGTGTGCTGAGCTGCTTTGAAAAGTGTGATCCAGATTCAAAATGCGTATTAATAAGCATCTGTAAGGCGATGCAAGAGAACAGCTGGACAGGTGGAGACTTCCAGGCTGTACTCTGTGAACGGCCAAGTAGCTAACAACTTATTTCTATGTCCTAATACACTACTACTTCCCAATAACATTATTTACATTTTCGACTTGTTAGGCTTTCCCTTGTTTAGGCTGAAGGCTCTCAAGCATAAGGCTGCAACGAGGCTTATACAAGCTACTATCTCACTGAGATCTTTAAGCTTCCACCTTCCATAGAGATGCCTGGCAATTCTACAGCAACTAAAAGCAGATTGAAGATAGCACATCACATCCCCGCTTCAGAGCGTGCAGGTGGATATTAAAAACCTCTGGCTGTTATAGTGCTGCCTAACCACAAAGGCCTCTGCCTTGTTTCACTTGTAAGAAACTGAAATTGAAATCCCCAATAAACACAAACAAGCCATAGAAGAGTCTTCACCTATTAGGTGAACAGTCCAGGCCATTTCAGAAAGACACTTCACATCTGCACAGCTGAGCACCACAGATCTGAGTTCGGGCATCATTCAGGTGCTGAAAATCATGCATATGCTTAACCAATTTCCCCCGATCAGAAATATACTGGCTCAGCATGTCCGAAGGTAAACATTACACCCAAAGGAGTATTAATTTTTTAAAGCATTGCATGCAGCACTGAACATTCAGCTATTGGGCATTTTCCACCGCTCTTGCTACAGATAACTGCAGCTGTTACAAGGTGTTATCCAGCTGTGCTTAAGGAGAGTTTTGCAAGAGGCATATTTATTTTTCTGGGGAGAAACTAACAGTTGTTGACAGCAGAAGCTGTATTATGCCAAACAAGTAATAATGACAAGACCAGAAGGATTACAGCAACGAATCTATCTGCAGTGTAAAAACTCATCACACACACCATCACCTCTGAACCTGCAAGGCCTTCCTGTTTTGTACAATCAGGTACAATATGATGTTAAGTTTTTAAACGCAGTAGAAAGCATGTGTAACAATACAAAGAGGAGCCTTCTGGAAGCTGGCACCTGATAGCATCAGGACATATACTGCCAGTAAAACAAAAGATCTCACATCAAAAATTACTGAAGCAAAACATACAGCAGAAAGGCTACGATGTAGCTGAGAGACTGCTGTAGCTCCTGTTGGGAAGGCTCTCTAGATTAAAGATGCTGCAAAACAAAAACCCCTGAAGGAAGAAACCTGCCAGCCTCAGTGGCTGCATCCCTGCAGAAGCGAAATTCATCCTTTCATATCATCCTGAAATGGCAGGTGATTTGCAGCTGGACCTTGCCTGCTTCTTTAACATTCACTGCATACAGCCTTAGCCGTCACCGTCAGAGGCCAGTTATGCTCAAGGTTGTCTCACTAAAAGGAGTCCTCAGGACAGAAAAACAACACAAAAAGCTCCAGCACAGTTCTGGTAACACTGCTCTTACTGCTCCTCTTATTTATGCTGTACTCATGCAGCAAATTCAATGGCCATGGCCAGAGCCTTCACATCAGAGCACTGCAACAGAAGCAGTATTTGCAGCAAGCAATATAAAGGCTCTATCTAGCCAGAAACTCAAACAGTGCAAGATTAATCACAATGAGGCATTGCAATGGGGGTGGTGGGGGTGGTGGTGTTAAGAAAAAAAGGATAAAGGAATCCTCTGGTTGTAATACTGACAGAAATTCATATCTTTTGAAATGCAGAATGTAAAGTTTCTTGTGCATTATTTTCATGTTACTAAATGGCCCTGAAATGTTAAAAGTCTTATTATCCATGTATCTCATTCACTTCTGAACGCCACATTAGCTTCACCAACACGGATCTGACTTGAAGACCTAAAATGATTTGTGAAGCACGCCACAGAGTCTAGACAAGATTGAGGCAATCCATGTACAGTTTGATTGCTTCAGTGCTGCAGGATTGCCACTTAAACACAGCAAACAGCGTATTTTCTGTTCTTCTCATTGCAGTCCCCTGTGTAAATGCAAGCGAGGTTAGAGCACTAGAGATTTACTTTGATTGGACTAGGGCATGTTTTTAAAGTTTTGTTCTTTTAAATTAGAAGCTGCCTGCCAATCCTGGGATGTTCTGACCTACATAAATGTTTACGACAGGTCTCAAGAACTGGTTTGGACCCAAATCTGAGTAACTCTTACATATACTGGTGGTAATTCCATTTTGTGTTACGTACAGCTTTAGAAAAATTTAAAAACCCCATAAAACATACTATCTGTGAGGCAGAAAAACACTGGTTCTTTTCCAGACATTCAGTTCCCCCAAATCTGAAAAACACAAAAGCATTCAAACGATATACACAGATTGAGCCAAAACCTCTGAGATGGCCCAATAACTAGCAATGCATTACACTGTCTACTGTTTACAAAGTAGTTTTAATTTCTTTTATAACCAGTTATGAAATTAGAGTAGATCACTGAAATCAGAAGAACAGTTACAAATCCCAATAAAATGATTTAGTGCTTGGAAGGTTTTAGGGCACCTGAGGAGGACAAGCCACATTCAATGAATTTGATTTATCTGATCTGCCGGTCATATTTGCATAGCATAAGTTTTGGGGGTTTTTTTGTTTGTTTGTTTGTTTTTTTTTTTTTAAATTTCTCCAACTATCTTCTCATTCCTTCATTCCTCCTTCTGCCACCAAAACTGTATGGCAATGTAGTACATAACGTCATGTCTCCACAGCAATACTAACTTTTTTTTTCCTTCAGGGTTCACCTCTGCCTCCAAAAGTACAATGCAATATTAACACTTCACTACGTAATATCTTAATTGCAGCTGAAAGTATTTGCATATCCTCAAAGGCTCCTTATCAATTTCCGTGAGTAAAAGAATCTTGACTAAAAAATATATACTTGAGACAGGCTAGAGGTTCACGAAAGGCAGACAGCAACAGCTTACACAAAATGGAAGCAATTCAGACTCTTCGGCCACCACCATCTCCACAAAGGTATACACCCTGTGACTGGTTAGGAGTGAACCACAGCAGTGCACAGCAGCCTCAAACCGCACCTTAGTCAAACAAAGCAATAGCAGTGCTTGGTGCCGAACTGGCACTCGTTAACACGGGGGAAGGACACACAAATTTCAGTCTAAAAATGAATGTTACTACAAATTAAGAAGGCATTTTATTAATGGAAAACCACAAAAACCTCTGAAGTGGGCTGAATGAAAGGAACGTAAGTGTAGCAAGGCTGCAATGTTAAAAAAAATAAACTGCTTTTACTTAAGAGATATTACCCTTCCCGCCACCCCAAGGCTTTCAACTTCAAGATCTTAAGCTTGAATTGCTGCTCGGATGCCCTGACAGAAGACATTTAACCTGCAACACTTTCACAATCGACACTGGCAGCTAGTCTACCTTCCACAACAGACAAGGGGATTGTGGGGAAGAAACAAAAGCATTGATTCAGAGAAAAACAGTTCTCAGACTTATGTTACATAGAAAACCCAAGCCAATTAGAAAGACCTACATTTTAGAAAACACAAGAGGATTTATGACCATTTTGTAACTAGAAAACCTTGAAAAAGCTGATGAAGAAGCCAACATCTAATCTTCCATGAAACGGAGTCTCAATTCACCAAGACAGGTATGGAAGCTTTAATTCTCCTTTTATTAATGGGGTTTTTTTCCTCTTATGGAAAATAACAGATTACTAAGCATACATGCAGACATCACTAAAGGATTTCTAAGAGGTTAAAAACATGCTGTAAAGCGAGGTAACAGCAGTGCTGAATACACTCATGGTGGAGAATGGATGCCTTGAGAGGCAGCGTGTTTTAGCAAGCCTCAGTTCCTGGCCTGGGTTCTGCAAACAACAGGGGAACCTCCTATCCTTTTCTTCCCACCAGATGATGGATGAGCAGTCATATTTTGACACGGTGTATTCCCAAGTGCTTTAGCAAATGCAGATTTACTGCAAAATGAAGACAGCAGAGGAGGAGAACTTGTCCCAAAAGCCACTGACCCACCCAAGTACAGCGTGTGAACTCCCAGGAAAAATGATGTGCATACACCTACATACCTGAGCAGTCACCTGCATCTACACCACGGAAACATCTGCCCCCAATCAAGGAGGGATCAAAATAATTGGAAACCCTGATTAAGAAAAAACAACACCGCTGAGCAGCCGAGGCACTATGTCAGAGGCAGAACCCACCGGCACAGCAGCTGGGCTGCAGCCCGGCAGCAGCTCTGGCAGGGCACGCAGCCCGCTGCTCCCGACTCCTGCCATTTCCGCCTTTTAAGTCCAGAAAACACTGCGGGCAGGCTTGGGAGTTCCAGCAGGGATGAGATCCAACTAGCTAGAGTCAGATGAAGTCACCAAATGAATTTAGTTTTGACCTATCCGGGGTTTTGCCACCCCTCCTCCTCCCCCCGACGTATATAGATTCAGAGGTGAAAGGCTAAAGTAACATGCCGATTTACTCCAAGCATAACGTAATGGCAAATCGGATTTTGTAATACTAGACAGCCCTCCTGACGGGGGGCCAGAGCAGCCTCCAAGTGCCTCACGCCCCTGCCCAGAGCCAGGCAGTGACTCAGCAGGAGACAGGCACCGAGCATCCTCGGGTTTCAGAGGAGCACAAGACTGGGAAGAAGGGAAAATGGGAGGATTAAACAAGGGGAAATGCAATGCCTTTCTCCTAACACATAGCTACCGTTTCCTAACCGGAGACTGCAGTACACTTAATAAAGCCTGGTTGTCCAAGGCATGCGAAGCTAACGCGGAGAGTGCTCTCATGGGAAAGGTCTTGCGCTCGCTGAAGAGGGACTGCACTACACCTTTTCCACTCGCAAATGATGTCATATGATACAGAGAACAAGGACTTTGTCGTGGATCAACTTTTCTCTCTTTCACATTAAAAACAAACTGATTCATGTATTGCAACATTTATTCTAACCTTAATATACACACATTAGAATCACAGTATAGCCTGAGGTGGAAGGGACCCACCAGGATCAGAGAGTCCAACTCCCCATTAACAGAGAGTAAGGCCCTTTGAAAGTGGCCTTCTAAGAAGGCATGTTGAAGGCACATTGTGTGGCACCTGGGAGAAGACAAGAAACAGCACAGCAACTGCCCATGCAACCAGTGCAACCATCCCAGGACCCGTGGGCAAAGGTACTGGAGCACAACCTGCACGACAGAGCCGCCAAGCTGCCAGGCAGGCAGCCAGCCTCGCTCCATCCCCAAACGAGTCGTCACAGCAGGAAGGTGACAACACTGAGCAGGGGTATAAGACAACATTTATTTTAAGCCACCTTTACCCTGCAGTTGTAAACAAGCATGTGACAACAGATGAAGCAACAGGAAACCATACTAGCTGCTTTCACTGGTGCATCACTCTCTAAAACATGGCTGTGTATTTTTGTAACGTAAAATATTAAGATCTAGTACAGCTGTCCAGGGTTCCCACTGCTACCACAGCTCTGCTGCCATTTGGGGTTCAAAGGAGAAGTGCCAGGCTTTCTGCTGGGCACGCAGGGCACTTGGTGTGCAGGTTTCTAGGACCAAGCTCCAGCAGACATCTGCTACCTGAACTGTGTGTAAATCCCCTGCCAGCACTGCCTCTGCAGGCCGCTGGGCCAACACACTACATAGCTTTTTACCAGGCTCTGCATTCAATCTCTCTCCCACTTCTCCCCTCCACTGCTGGTGAAAGCTAGACCACAAATAATAATAAAAAATCTCAGAGTTTTGACATCTCTGATGTTGTTGAAATAGGCCCAAATAAATACCCCTGTCTTCAGCTTGTACAAACTGCCTACAAATCATTATTAGCATTATACAGATTTCAAGTGTTAACACCACCAGCCACGACACTTAATTTGGGGTTTGGATACCAAAGTAACTTGACCTCTTCCCTCATTCTTGTGAGTTAATGCTATAACAGACAAGGAGACACTCTGAAATTATTCTGGTGCTCAAGATATTACCAGTAAAAGACTTACACTTAAGAATTAATCCTACCAAGGACTATCTAGAACAGGGCTGAACTTTAAAGTGCAATTGCTTAACTGCTAAATTAATTTTGGAGCAACTAAAACTAGAATTCACTAATCCTTCATAGAGTAAATTGCCCTTTATGAACATGCTAGCTCAACCATCTGTGATTTATGTAATATATTATTCTCGCTGTGTGCCAGGAACCACAAACTTATTTTACCACTGTTGCACTATGAACGCAATTGCTGAGACTACCAGGATTAAGCAAAGCTTCCCCAAAACTGATGATTTTTTTTTTTTTCCAATCATATTGTGCCTTTGAAAGTCTGTGAAGTCAGGGGCTTNTATGTAATATATTATTCTCGCTGTGTGCCAGGAACCACAAACTTATTTTACCACTGTTGCACTATGAACGCAATTGCTGAGACTACCAGGATTAAGCAAAGCTTCCCCAAAACTGATGATTTTTTTTTTTTTCCAATCATATTGTGCCTTTGAAAGTCTGTGAAGTCAGAGTCTTCTTCTGGGTTTTAGCTTTTAAAGTCTCCTGCCTATCCAAAGGGGGAAATCCCTAAAGCTTTATTTTCCCAAATAATGTTCTTTAGATGGTGCTTACTCTTTTGATGCAACCGTGATAGTAAGAACATAATTACTGGCAGTTACAACCGTCTTTATCTACAAGCCCCAGTTAAGTTTTGTACCTTAAGCTAAGAGAAACATAGATGTCCTGTTTAATAGGATTTGGCCTCCTTTCATGGAATATCTTGAGGTCAATTCCTAAAGTGTATTGCTTTCAGCTGGCAAACAGTGACATTACCAAGTTCAACTCCCATAATAAACAAGTCAACAAAAAAAAAGTTTATTGCTTGAATTACCTTCGACTTCATGTAAGTGCAATCAAGAAGGTAAAAGCCTGTGTGGCAATGTGAATATTTAGTTTCTTCAGCCCTTTCAATATTGCTGTAGGTCATGCGACAGGACAGTTCTGCACCACTCCCTGTAGAAGCACGTCAAACTAAGCACACATCTGACAGTTTAAGAGCTGTGCTTATAGTTAAACATTTTCTGCAGATTAAACTTATCAATAATGTCAATATTTTCTGCATGAAAATATACACAATTTATTAAAAGCAGAGGGAGTAATTTATCAGCTTTTAACTTCGAGACATAATCTTTAGTTGCAACGTACATAATTAATTTTATGACACAGTAAAACTACCCCTTTGCTCTACTGTGTGTCTATGAAGTTTTGGTCATCCCAGGGTATTAAATAGTAGAAGTCACTTCCAGTGACTTACAGAATGCAATATGAAGTAATTAATACACTGCAGCAGAAATATAGCTTTTGCAAGAATTAAGCTAGAAAACAGTTGAAATTGATGCAGTCGAACTGAGACTGCATACACACATTTTTCTTTCCCATTTGAAACATCTGATGATAGGATGATTTCACCTTCGTGGCAGTACTGAAGGTGCTGCCATATGATATTCCTTTCACTTTTAAAGTGCCTGATTTCATGACTTTGTTTTGTGTGCTGCATTTTGAACTCAAGAGCTCTTAATGTCTATTAGAGTTACAGAATAGGGTCACATAAAGTGACTTGGGTAGGCAGGGAACTCCAGAGATACCGGCTCCACCCTCCTGTTCACAGCAGAGCTGGCCAGAGAAGGCTGCTGATGGTTCCACCTAGCTGAGTTTCAAGTCTCTCCAAGGACAGATATTCCACAGCCTCTCTAGGTAACCTCTTCCAGTATTTGACAGCACCCACTCTGAAAACTTTTCTCCCAATATCTAAAGCCACTTCTACTGTTGCAGCTGCTGACTGTCATCTTCTCCCCATGCACCTCAGAAGAACCTGGCTCCACCTTCTCCACACCCCCCCCGCCACTAGCCAGCTAAACACTGCAATGAGATCTTCTCCTGAGCTATACCTTCTCCAGGCTGACAAAACCCAGCTCACATGCTCCAGCCCCCTGGGCATCCTGGTGGCCCTCTGCCTCGCTCACTTCAGTATGTTACTGCCTTTCTCAAACTGGAGAGGCCAAATCCGGACACGATACGTGAGATGTGGTCTCAGAAGCACCAGAGGGGAATAATCACTTCCCCGGAGCTGCTGGCTACATGCCTGCTAATGCAGCCCAGCATTGGCTTGGCCTTCTTTCCTGCAAGAGCACGCTGCTGACTCATGTTCATCTTGTTCACCAGCACCACCAGGTCCATATTGCACAGCACTTGAGAACCAATTAGAGGGGGGCGGTGCTTAAGGTGATAGTGGGGAAAAAAAAGCCTCGCCATATTAAAAATAGAGCTCCTTAGAAGACAAGGCAGTTCTAAAGCATCCCTGTTGCTGTGAAACTCGTTTCACACTTGGGGACCACAGATTAAAAATGTAAATTGGAGAGCCATATTTCTGCAGGCAGAAATATATATATATATATATAGTACTTCCTATGCCTCCTTGAGTCTGACAACCAGCACAACATGAACGTGTTGACTGGAATCGGTGTTTTCAGAACCTGATTCAGAATCTATACCTTGTACAACTTTGAAACATTAATATGGACAAGAAGTGATACAGACCCCAAACAATAATTCAGTAAAATATAATTAGCGCCATTCTGCATAACAAGGTTTTCAGAAGAATGGCTACTTACATGTGAATGCTGTCCTTTCAGGAAAATGTATCCCTTCTATTCAACCAATTATCATTTCACTGCCTCCATCTTCTCAGCACTCCTACACACCATAGTTTTTCTGTATACGAAAGCTCCCGCGGGACTTTCGTATCACTGGGTTATGTACTTCACTTCCATATAAGCAATTACTCACGGATTCTATAGCTCTTTTAATAAGCTATGATTTGTGTAACACTGAATTCCGTAAGTAAAGCAAATGCATATTCTACTCCAAATATTTCTGTGCTTCCTATTCACAATATTACTGGACTAGCTCCACAGAGATTAACCTTAAGAACTGAAGCATAACAACCATGTAAAATTTGCCTAAAATGAATTTTCACTCCCCCAAAACTGTTTAATACATATTGCCAGCAAGCCATTCTGAGCATCAACACTGCATTCCAGAGTGACAGGCAAGAATTTGCATTCACGTGCATCTCTGAATAATTACAGCTGCTCGGGTAGGAAATTTGTGCGGTACTAAGGAGCCCTGCTGTACGGGGGATATTCACTTGAGTTACTCCTTAAAGATAGGACTGAAGTTCATGGAATTTCGCTAACTGGCTCTCAGGGTTCCAAATTGCCAAGAAACATAATACTGAAAATTAAAGCTCTGAAACAATACACACAACCATATGGAAAAACAGGAACATACGGCATTGCTTTACACTATACCATTAGAGCAAAATAAGCTATTTTACTCTGTCAACAGCCGCACTGGAGAAGGGCCCATTTTACACAGAAGAAATCCCAAACAAACTCCAAACTGAGAATTATTTCAGTTTGCATAGCTTGCTTAAATATCGGTCCAGACCACTAAGTTTCTGTTTAAGTTTACATGAGCTCACACCAATGTTTCTGTCCTTGCCCCTCCACCCAGGCAGAACCCAGAATCACAGGCTCCATCTTCCATCACCTCACCCATATTTTAAACTCCTTCCCCCTACCCACAGTCGACATGTGTAAGTGATGCAAGGCAGCCGTGTGCAAGGCCAGGAGATCAAGACCACGACCTGCATGGCATATTCCTCTCCAGGCAGAAGCATCTGGCATAGTTGTAGGATTTCCTACAGAAGCTATGTCCTTAACTCTCGATTCACTGATTAATCTTTACAGTTCCTGTTTGGATAGCACAGCAAAAAACCAGATTTAACACAAAAGCACCCTTCACAAAGCACGGAGCTCTACGGGAAACAAGAAATCATTTCAGAGTGGCTTACTGCAGCCACTTAACGGGTGTGCTTCCAGTATAGAGAGACTTCTCATCAAATATTTAATAACTTGGTATACCACCAGAAAGCTAGGTGAACTTCTGTAAAAATATTACAGGCAAGATTTTCATTTTGAATTAAATGTGCAATAGCATGAAGACAACAGAACTGTGTTAAAAATAAAAATAAAAGAGCTACCACTTTTAAAAACCCAACAGCTAAATGCACGTTCAGTAAACTTTTACAGCTGATACTCCCCTTCCCCTCCCACCTAATTATAATGAAATAATATGAAGAAGATGCTTTATCGGTGAGTCAGGCAGCAGAGATCTGAGCGAGACCCAAACAGCTATGCAGTGCTCAGCTAACACTATCCACCGAAGAAACACGGATGTTTTCCATTTACATTCCCTAGCACTGATACTGCAAGCGAGCAATGAGTTCCGCGCTAGCCAGAGGTCAGGATTCCGCGAGCAAGGAGCACGCAAGTATTCGAATGCTGTCCCGGTGCAGCGCGAGCCTCCCTGCCGCCACCACCACGTGCTGCGGCCCTCGTGCCATCCCGCTCCGTGGTTTGCATGACTGAGAACAGATGTGGTGAGACCACTCGTTTTCAATTATCAAACAAAGGCTGAAAGTTGCCTCTCCAAAATGCAAAGCTGGCACACGATTTATCTCCTTCCTTACCGAGCCTTTGCTATAATTAGCTTCGGGCATGAGGAAGTCTCGAGAAAAGACTGTCAAATTAAACTAGCCTCCCCCGTACAAGCCCCAAAGCCAAAACCTCTGAAGATATTTTTAAAAAGTCATTTGTTCAAATGCCAAGGCCGAAGATGTAGACCTACTACACTTATTTTTTTTCTTACTGTGTCCCAAAACAAGTTTGGTATCTCAAAAGGTGAGACCAGGTACGTCACCTGGGAGAACATTCCTGTGGTCCAGCCTGCCTGTCATGAGCTAGCTGCATCTCTCTCAAACTAGCCATTCCTGCAGCAAAGGAAGAACTTTAAAAGAACTACCTTTAATCGGGCTCTCTTGGTCCACAGCCCCACCTCCAAATCACCTTTCTTTCACAAAGCAGCATTGTTTTTCAGTGCCTGTTTTCCAGGAATAAACTAGGAATGAAATAGGCAGAAGCCAAAATGTCTATTTCTAAAAATTACAGCATCAGGTTCAGTTCTTGCATATCCTAAACTCGCTCTTTTTTTTTTTTTGGTCGGTAAGCCAGAAACACAGTGCTGTTGCTATGCAGCTCAACAAGGTAGTTTAAAAAAAAACCCAGACTACGCAACAAAAAACAGAATGCAGCCTCCCACCCACAGGATGCTTCCGAAACCCACGGAGGCTGGGTGCAAAATAGGTGTACTCAGACCTTTCTGGTGAGAGCTCTTGGGTACAAGCTGAGAAGATGGTGCTGTCTGAAAGTTACTTCCATTTCCTTCCCCCATACTTCCTTCCCCCCCCCCCCCCCCCCCCCCCCC
>VZSC01018599.1:112332-143955 GCA_013398225.1 Steatornis caripensis
CAACGCCGCGCCGCTGTTCTGGCGGGCCCGGGGTAACGGCCCTCGCCGGCCGCACCTCACAAGAATAGGTTTTGTGTTTAATACGGTAGGCACTTCATCAACAACAATGTGCGTAAAAATTAAGTGGTATGAGAATACAAGGATATCAGAAACCAAGGACTGATCATTTAAACAAAGCATAAAAAGGTCTAAGTTCATTGATGCTTTTTTTTTTCCTGTTCCTGTGTCCACTACTCTGCCCGGAATTCCATCCACCCTCCCCTCCCTACCCCAAGCACCAGGACGCCCAGGTCACCAAGCCCTATATTCACCAAGCTCTATATCCCTGCTTCCAGCTTCCCCAGAGAGCACAGTAACACACCTGTCAAAGCTGCATCACACATTCCCAGCCTTCTCCTGCACTCAGGCTTACACATTTAAGAGAAACCATTTGATGGCACATCCTTTAAAATCTTGCTCGGGTCAGAAACAAGACAGGTAAAATCCTGCCAAGGCAGTAGCACTGAGCTGCTGGTTCTGCTAGCTCTGTTGGCACCACCATTCACACGATCTCTCATCTCTTCCTCCCCTTTGTTTAAAAGGGTTTCTTATTCCCCTCCCCCCCCCGGTCCTTTTTCCTCTGCATACCTCCATGATTTCTGCATATCTCCCCTTGCACAAATAGCAATGTCCTTCAAAGTTTGATGTTAACCACAGAGCAACGCTGGTCATCCTCAGAGGCAGATCTGAACCTCACTGCAGTGAAACCCTACCCTTACGTCCCAACACTGGATCAAAACTCACACGTTTGCCACATTAGAAAAACAAACTATGCAACTGTTTACAAATTGTTTTCTCTAAACAGAAACCAGCAGGAATGACTACGGGCACCATCTCTAAACTGCTCTGTGTGACCTCCAGGCTGTTAGATACAAAAGAGAGAAAATATTTGGGCAGATCTATCAACTTAAAAAAAACCCCACCACTCCCAAGTCCAATTCTCTTTTACAACGAGTTTTTAAGGCGGCAGGTTAAATGGAAGCAATATTGGTATTTCCAACATGCTCTCAGAGACACATGCTGATGTTTTAATAAAACTCAAAAGTTCTGAAGTATGAGTTTGATCAGGTTCATCCCTCATATTTTCTGCGTGAAGAAAGTGATTTTACAAAATTTTAACTAATCTTTATATAACCTTCCAGACTGAAATGACACTTTGCTAAAAGCTTAATTTAGATGATTATGCTCATGATATAGACCCTGGATTCACAGAGAGATGAATGCAATCAATAACTAAACATCAACTGCACAGCACTTGCATCACTGATAAACTACTTGGATGTAAATCAGATATATACATTAAGACACACACAGAGCAATCTCCAACAAAGCTCAAACTAGTCTGCCAGTTTGCCACGGTCCTCTGGACACCAAGACAGGAGGTTTCATTTATTCCTTCTGCCAGGTTTTCAAATATACTCAAATTCCGCTTTCAGTAACCAACCTATGGACATTTGCAGTTGAAATACTCCACTGAAAAATATTCCATTCATCTGGCAACAGCAAACCCAGTGGAGAAAGTTCCTTTTGAGTCTTTTTCAAAACAAGCAACAAAACACATTCTGCTAAAAAGGCCAGTAAGTGTCTTAGTAACACTCAAGAGCACAGAGAAGCCAGAAACACTACATGGTGACAGAATATAAAAATAATCTATAGCAGCCCTTTAGCTGCCAGACATAACCCTACCTGCTCTGCTAGGCAGCAAGCAGTAAAACACTCTGCTAGCCTAACTTGTAAAAATATTTTTATTTCTTCACCAGTGGCAAAGAACAGAAGCTTCTTTATTGAAGTCTCCAAAACTCTTTAAAACATGTACTGGCAAAGCTACAGGAGAGAAGTGCAGATGAGGACAGCATAGCAGCCTCGCTTCAGACCCCTCCTTGCCTCTGCATTAGGATTCAAGGTCAGAAAACGCACGCTGCCTCAACGCAGTGCCTTACCTTTATAGAGGCTGAGCCAGGCCTCGGAAAAAGCAGCTTGGCACTGGTTTTCAGAGAGTGCATGCTACTTCGGTTGATCTAGCACAGCCTGGGACACACAGAGTGCAATATGGATTCCATATCCATGGCACTCCCTCCACCTACATCTCTGTTTCTGAGCACCGCACGGCCCACAAACACAGCTCTTATCTTTACATGCAGGAAGCCACCAGCATCTTCTTCCCACTTTCGTCATTCTGAGCAAAGAGGTCCTGGATGCAGATCCAGCGACACAGAACAAGAAAGAGGAACCTGTTGCTGTTAAGTGCCTGTGCGTCTGTGCTGCCTTTATACATTTTGACGTGCTGTAGGCATACAAACAGAAAAGCAGCTTGAAGAATAAAAGGTCAGCATGGTGTTGATTAAAGCCCCCACCTATGGTACTTTGCAAGTACCAAAGTCTAGTACTCACAGCTGATATGCAGACTAAGCAAAGCAAAGAGCCAGGAAAGCAATGCCAAGGAGTGGAATTACAAAACCTGATGTAATAGACCTTCAAGCACTGGGAACCACAGAAGCAATGGCTGGAAGGGACCTACGGAGGTCGCCCAGTCCAATCTCCCGCTCAGAGCAGGATCACCACCAGCACAAGATCACATCATGTTTGGTGACATGATCATAGTTGAGCCAAATCTTGAAATCTCCAAGGATGGACATGTCACATTGTCTCAGGGCAACCCACTCCCGTGCCACATTAGCCTGCCATTCCCCACCTGACTTTGGCTACAAGGTGATCCCACACTTCCCCAAGGGAATACAGCAAGTCCCAAGTGTGCTGAAGATGAAAAAGGTACCATCGTCCCCCAGCACATGCTATTTCTGCTGTGGTGAACCGGGTAGAGCGAGCACTAGCAAGCACTGCAACAGGCCTAAATGTTGTTCTCCAAAATCTGGTTGCTCCTTCCTCCTCAGAGCTTTCATTTTCAGTTCCTCTCTCCTTACTTGCTCTAGGCCTCGCTCACTGCAGTAAAAAGTCATGCAGCGTAATTTATTACGCCTGAGAGTGAAATCCCCTAAAAGCCCAAAATGCAATGTTAGGAAGACCTCAGCCATGCTTGAGCCAGAATTTTATACTAGGCAGCTAACGTGGAAATAAATTATGAGTATTTTAACACTGATAAGAAGTGACCTTCTTATCCTTCAGTGACCTTAACCACAGCCTCTGAAAACAGAGGTGATGGCCCAGCTAGAGACTTCTGCTGATATGTTTGTAGGAAGATTAAAAAAAACAAATACAAGTTTTAGGGAGCTTTGTATGTGACATAGCCAAAGTATAAATACAATTAATGATTCCAGAAATTCCCCACTGCTTGGATAACTTCAGGGCAGGGAGGGGAGGATAGGGAGTGAGATCAAGAAAAATGTATTTAACCCTAGAGTGGCCAACAAGGATCCCTCATCTCTGACATCTCTGTTCACGTTCAAGTTCATAAAGGAATCAGTGTGATACTCCTTGCACCACTCTCAGAACACACCTCAGCTACAACTTCTAACTGTAGCAAACACCATGCAAGTACGATTATTTTGGCCCATGTACTTCACTTCTCAGAGCAGTTGCATGAAAGTCACAAGTGCAGTTTTCCCACTGGGAAAGAGAATGAGAAAACTGGATTTCAGGCAAACAAACAGTTAGAAGGTAGCAACAGCTTTTGTGCACCAGCAGTCCCGATCAATGTAGTCTGCTTTTCTAATTTAACTGTTCTCATAGTCTTCTTTAATCAGGATGAAGATTAACAGAATTCTGCAAACCAACACATACACACACTGTACAGCAGAATTACAGTTATTTCTAGCACTCAAGTGTGTGTGTTTATCAGAAACCCATGCAGAAACAGGCTCTCCCTGAAGGAACCGGCCAACAGCGTGTAGATTTGAAAAGAAGTGAATGAAGCAAATCAGGAAGAAAGCTCGGGAAGAGCTAAAAAAAAAAGTTACTTTGTTAAGTCTTGGGCACGTATTGCTTGTCCAAGGAAGCCCCAATTCATTAGGGTACATAGACATACTTTGTTCCCAGCACGAACAGATTCAGTAAGACAGATACAACCTTGAGCATAATTAGGCTGAATCAGAATCAGCCTAATTTCTGACAGTACACAACATGAATGAAAGTTTCACTTGGTAAACGAAGAACAGAAGACTTAGGAGATCCAGATTTGCATGTTATCTACGGGAAGTACAAATGAGGTATCTGCAACTGCACGTCTACTAGAGAGCACTGGCTTGTGCCAGCCTAAATTAGTACACAGTTCTAACCTGTAATGATAATGTAGTACACAGAAACTTCCATAAAGGAATTAGCAAAAGCAGTCTTACCAACACAGTGAACGTGTATCAGATACGATGTGGTGTATGATAAGTTTCAAGCTGACCTGGGTCATACAGAAGAACTCACATTTCCTGTTTCACTGCCATACTGTGAACTGCACCGATCAAGCTAAAGGAAAGCTCCCACTGGGGTGTAAAATAAGTTCAAGTGAAAATTCAAAACTATAACTTTGTAGATTTTCTTTGTTTACACAGCACTGAATAAATTCTCTCACCTCCAACCCATTACTTCATTCCATGCTTTACATTTCAGGGCGCGTTGCATTTAAACTCGCCACAGCAAACAGTAAATGATAATTTTGTCAGGACAAAGAAACACTGCATGAGTTTTAATAAAACACCTACTTATCACTCCAGACATCCTGTAGATAAAGAATGAGCTTCCCACCCTCGGGGATGATAGCGTTGCCTCTTTAAGCAAAGTCTTGATTATTTGCCTTCCCTGGAGAGAGACAGAGAAAGACAGAGAGGGCTGTCCCAATTACACAATGTGCATAGACCACATCCCTATGAGGTAATTCAAGTCTATTTTTAAAACTACGGACATATTTATATTTCAGAGGTCACATTTAGTACCTTAAGAATTGTTCTGTGCCTATGAGGAAGAGTAAAATAAAACTTGGGGTCTTCGTCAGCAAGGCATTCTTGAAAATCTAGCCTAATAAGCTGTAAATCCAATCCAACTATTAGCATGCGAATCCTCACTGAAGAGAGGGGTCTTGAAGAGTCACAACCCATGGGTGTTTTTCTTTAAAAAGGCAGCAGCTACTTTTTACAGTTACTGTATAAATCAAACAGAAATCAGAAGATTATTTCAAGATTCAGATACTGTCTACAAAACTAGGATTTTGTTTTTGTTCACAGAAACAGCATTTCAGAAACCCTTGAACAGAAGAGGTATTTAAAGACTAGTTATATACTTTTAACATTAATCATTAGATTAAAATTCATAAATAGGTTTAGTGGACATTTACTAAATACAATCCTTTCAGGGTTTAGCTAAACCAGTTGTTTTAAAGGAAAAAAAAATCCTATTTAGAAAGAAGCACTCTCCAGTACACATCAAAGGATTCCATACTTAAAACAAATTTACACCAAATATCCAAAACATTTTTATCCAACACTGTGTAACAACCTGCATAACAAAAAGCTGCAGTGAGAGCAGGAAACAGTGAAGGATGTTTCCAAGGAGAACGAATTTTTACTTCCATTAACTTCAGACCAAACCAAAATTGAATTCTTTGGTGTCTGTTCCGTTTGTGTTCAGTGACAGCCAGTGGGCTACAGCAGAGTTTCAGGCACACTTTGGGGAGCTGCTTTCATCTGAAAACGTGTAAATGGAGACTGTGATCAATGAATGCTTGAAGTAACAACTCCTGTCTCTCACCTTGCCTTTAGTACCGATTGAAAGGAATTGAGGCAGGAGGCAGACTCGTGGCTCATTCACATTGAATTATTTGGCCGGAGCTGTTCTAGATTTACCATCACCACTTTTGTTTACAGTGAGGTGTTAAAAACTTTTCTAGGCTTGTTTTGTCAGAGTTCAGATGTAAAGACTATGAAGGTCCAAACTAAAAGTGTTAAAAATGGTCAGGTAGTCTGGATTCCTAAACTTTTTCAGAGAATAACAAAACCTAATTATAGTGATAGTCATGTTCTAGAAGAAAGGGATTTTGGATTTTCAAGTTTCCATACAGTACAGCATATAACTGTTGTGACCATTGGAAAAAGTCAGAGCTTCAGACGTCCATATCCTAAACAAAACCAACGAAACAAGTTATAAACATTAAGTGCCTGGAAGGGTTTGGAAATGTGAGAGAGTAGAAGAAAAATCTAGCATTTCTTTACATATTTTCAGCTGTTGAAGAATCTTTTGCTTTCTTGGGGCTAAAGAGGGGTATCTGGAAAAACATGGACAAGTAAAAAAACCATGCAGGAGTAGACAACCTACCTCCCTGATGTTCCGTATTACATTCTACACTGAAACTATCAGCAATATACTTCAAAGGCATTTCAGTCTAATGATATATTTCCTAAAAGCAACATTTGGGCATGGGGGAGGACAAACGAGAAGCTTTGCAATACCATTTGACACTGTTTCCAACATGAAAATCTAATAGGAATGCTGAGGTACTCCATGACTTTTTTGCCAGTCTTCACCATCAAGTGCTCAAGCCACACCGCCCAAGTCGCAGAAGGCAAAGGCAGAGACTGGGAGAACAAAGAACCACCCACTGTAGGAAAAGATCAGGTTTGAGACCATTTAAGAAACCTGAAGGTGCACAAGTCCATGGGGCCTGAAGAGATGCATCCACAGGTCCCGAGGGAACTGGCAGATGAAGTTGCTAAGCCACTGTTCATCATTTTTGAGAAGTCGTGACAGTCCAGTGAAGTTCCCACTGACTGGAAAATGGAAAACATAATACCCGTTTTTAAAAATGGAAAAAAGGAAGACCCAGGGAACTACAGGCCGGTCAGCTTCGCCTCTATGCCCAGCAAGATCATGGAGCAGATCCTCCTGGAAACTATGCTAAGGCACATAGAAAATAAGGAGATGATTGGTGACAGCCAACAAGGCTTCAGTAGGGGCAAATCGTGCCTGACAAATTTCATGGCAATTCCTACAATGAATTGACAGCATTGGTGGACAAGGGAAGAGCAACTGATGTCATCTGCCTGGACTTGTGCAAACCATTTGACACTGTCCCACATGACATCCTTGTCTCTAAATTGGAGAGACATGGACCACTTGCTGGATACTGGCTGGATGATTGCACTCAGAGTTGCAGTCAATGGCTTGATGTCCAAGTGGAGACAAGTGGCAAGCAGTGCTCCCCAGGGGTCAGTACTGGGACTGGTGCTGTTTAACATCTTTGTCGGCAACATGGACAGTGGGATTGAATGCACCCTTAGCAAGTTTGCCAATGACACCAAGCTCTGTAGTGCAGTTGACACACTGGAGGGAAAGGAAGCCATCCAGACAGGCCTTGACAGGCTTTAGAGGTGGGCCCGTGCAAGCCACATGAAGTTCAACAAGGCCAAGTGCAAGGTCCTGCACATCGGTCAAGGCAATCACAAGCAGAGATACAGGTTGGGTCGAAAATGGATTGAGAGCAGCCCTGAGAAGGACCTGGGGGTGTTGGTTGATGAGAAGCTCAACATGAGCCAGCAATGCAGGCTTGCAGCCCAGAAGGCCAACCATATCCTGGGCCGCATCAAAAGAAGCATGGTCAGCAGGTCATAGAATGGTAGGGGTTGGAAGGGACCTCTAGAGATCATCTAGTCCAACCCCCCTGCTAAAGCAGGTTAGCCTAGAGCAGGTTACACAGGAAAAAAAGGTTGAGGGAGGTGATTCTCCCCCTCTGCTCCCATGAGACCCCACCTGGAGTACTGCATCCCGCTCTGGGGCTCTCAATATAAGAAGGACATAGACCTGTTGGAGCAAGTCCAGAGGAGGGCCACAAAGATGATCAGGGGGCTGGAGAACCTCTCCTGTGAAGACAGGCTGAGAGAGCTGGGGTTGTTCAGCCTGGAGAAGGCTCTAGGGAGACCTTACAGCAGCCTTCCAGTACCTGAAGGGGGCCTACAAGAAAGCTGGAGAGGGACTTTTTACAAGGTCATGTAGTGATAGGACAAGGGGTAATGGTTTCTAACTGACAGAGGGTAGATTTAGATGAGATATTAGGAAGACATTCTTCACACTGGAAGAGGTTGCCCAGAGAAGTTGTGGATGCCCCCTCCCTGGAAGTGTTCAAGGCCAGGTTGGAAGGGGCTTTGAGCAAGCTGGTCTAGTGTAAGGTGTCCCTGCCCACGGCAGGGGGTTGGAACTAGGTGGTCTTTAAGGTCCCTTCCAACCCAAACCATTCTGATTCTTATCAGCAGATGATGTCTTTCTAAATTACTCATTATAGTACTCAGCTGAAAACTTGACTTGGCATTGATGCTACATAATAAGAATTCAAGACTAGTCAAAACTGGCACTTGGGATCAATGATTCTCCGTTATTATTGTACAACAAGAGTTGTGAAGCTGATAGCCATTTGATTTGCACATGTTATCCAAGTAATTTAATGCCCCACATGACTATCCATTACCTGCATACCACATAAGTTTAAATGCTTTAGAATTATTATTGGCTAAGATCTGTTTCGCAGTGTTGTACCTTGTCCAGTATCACCCTTAGAGATACTGAACACATGAAGCTTACACAGGGTTTATAACGCATCACAAGGAACATTACATTTGTCAACATTTACCAAACTATCCAAGATACTCACCACTGCTAAAGGGAGAAGGCCAGCACAAGAAAGTAACATTTCCAGAAGATGGTCAATTGAGTTTTTGGGTACTTATTACTGAATCAAAAATGCTTCAGCCAGTTGGCAGAAAGGGCTGGATCATTACAAACCAAGATTTGAAGGAGTTACTTTATCCCAGGAAACTGTTAATTAAATGTCTGTGCTCCCACACCCAGCGAAAAGCCAACATAAACATTATTACATACTCTAGCTAATGTGAAAGAAATACAGAGCATATTCATGCCTGACCAGGATCAAAATCACACTGCCAAGTCATTCAGTAGTGTATGAGTGTGTGATTGCAAACCCTGGCCCACGAATTCGGTGCCTTGCTGCAAAATACTCTACAAATAGTTTCCTCATGTCCTTACTGCATACTACAAATCATTCTCTTGCAAAGCAAATGTGTCTCACATGCCCAAATTAGTGAATGCCAAGAAGTTACACAGAAAGTAGCGTGCTTTTTTGTTTGTATGCCGCCTGCCCCTTCTTTTGGTAACTGCTTTTTGAGACATTTGCAGCATTTTACAAAACCTAATTTGTCAGCTTTCCTCATTTTACAAGCACAGAAACAGGCCCCAGTGCCATGATCAGCTTTCTTCAAACACTTACTGCTGTAAATCTGTGCAAGGTTCCCCTGCTTCACCCTCAGCAGCACTATGGTGGGTTCCCATCCCTTCCTCCACAGTCTGCTTCCTGATCCATGCAGTACTTCCAGCTCTGCAAAGCCTATCCATTTTCTCCATCGCTACAACTAGACGAGCTCCCCCTTTATCTCAGGATTTCTCCCACACCTGAGTTTCCCCAATTGTTCTTTCTCCCATTCTTTCTCACCCTTCCTTTTTCAGGCATAACCCTTTGTAGCACTTGGGCAGTTTCCACTTTCCTTCATCAGCCACCTGCAGACAACTGGGGTCAAACTGGTTTCCTTCCCTCAAGGTCCCCGGCATACCTATTGTCCATCCAGCTAACATGCTGTCATTAGCTAATTACGCTTTATTTCATCCAGGCTGAGAGGAATGTGCTACAGTGCTTGCCTGCTAAGTTGCATGCACACAGCCAGCCCAAGAAGTTACACCTGCATTTGAGGGCTGCACAACACCCAGGATTCGCACACCTCCGGTGACACATTGCCACCATTAACATACTAAAGAGCTGAAACCCCTGAGGTACCTCTGAAAAACTAGGTTGCAAGGATTTGCTTGTGATCAGTAGCTCACGGAGAAACCAAGGAGCACTTCCTCTTTGGGCTCGAACAAATGTATGTATTACACACGATTTTTTCAACAGAAATTTGTCTTACCATTAAAATAAGACTTGCTCATAGTTATTTCATGCTCATTACAGGCCAACTGCAAGCTTCTGAGGCACTCTGGTCTTTACTTTCTGATAATTCCTTACACACATGCTTTTTAACTTGCTCTTAAGTATTCAGATCTGTAACAGGCTTGCAAGTCATAGCTACTATTTGCAAATGGGAGCAAGAAACCGTTCTAAGTACAATTTCATTGCTACTTCACACAATACCATTACTAATCCTAAAGTTCTAGTTTCCTCATTTATTGATGGAAAACAGACTTTTTCCAATGGCAACTCAGTGTTCATTATCACCTTAGTATTTATCCGAAGTCTTTATTAATAAAATAGCCTTCAAATGAAGATGAAAAATAATTTTCACAGACAGCTTTAACCACATCACACTTAGGTTAGTATAATAGTAAAAAAGTATTTCAAAGTCAGGAAACTTATCTCACTAACAGGTATTCCCTAACAGGACTTTTGGAACCTGACATATTAGACCAAGTGTCTATGAATTCTTTCCGCCCTTTATTAACCTGGTGCTGCAAGTGCTTTATTTACACACTACCACCCTACAGAAAGCTTACCAAGCACTTTGTGAAATACCTGAAATTTCAAATTGGCCAGAAATGTCCTTGCCAGGTTGTTAAGAGGCAAAGCTAATTGGGAGAAAGCTACTGCTGGCCTACTTTAGTGGAAGGTACGCCTGCTAACAGCAACACACACAAATACTGGGAGGGCTTGGGAAGAAGAAATGAAGCAGCAAGAAAACTTGGAAGCAACATACAACAGTAAATTTTCCTTATAAAGTCATACTAACAACTCAAAGATCACGCCTAGTAATGAAACTAATAGTACCACAACTGCTGCCATAAATTTGGGAATCAAATGTGACTTCCTTTTATTTTATTTAAAGGTAGGGAGCAGATTAAATTTAATATAAAGCTCACATCCCTGCTCTAAAATAGAGGAAGTGCCATTAAAAATGTACACATCTCCATTCTGAGCAGACAAGAGCATACAGAAAGTGCATGATCTTACTGAAAAGATAAACAGTTGGATTTACTTGCTTCCATTAACCAATGACCCACTTGTCAAATATAAGCTGTAGATTTAAAAGAGTGATTACATGAAGCCTCTTATATTAGGCAAAAAAGATCCTAGCTATGAAATCAGACCAAGTCTGAAAATACTTGAGTGCAGTCAATATTGTTCTTTTACACAGACAGAAGACAAGGACCAGTCATTCTTTGAAAAACGTACGATGCAAGAGTGTTTCCTACAGAAGGTGTTTATCCCATGCAGCCTGCTCAGGTCATTAACGGCGAGCCAAATCCAGGTCTCGTATAAGAGGATGAAGCTCTAATGGAAGCCGCTACGCAAACCTTAATGTGCAGGCACTGCCAGCTTCCTTCTATGAGGAACAGGTATTCATAGAGAATGGCACTCCTCACACTAAATGGTAATCATGACACATACCTAGCCTGTCTGATCAATCAGAGAGGATTTTTAACAGGGGCTGCAGCTGTGCACACGTTGGTGGCCCATCTCCAGCTGAGGCTCTTAAGGCTCAAGCCAGCTGCCATCGACTTTGCCCACGTGGAAGTGCCTCCCACCACATGCCTGTTCCTGTGCCTACTCCAGGCTCAGGTAGGAACAAATGCACAAGATCATACAGATAATTAGAACATTCAGACCTGAGTTAACAACAGGAAACATAACAAGGACAACAAATTACTAGGTCCCAGGACACTGAAAACCTCTAATTTGGCCACCTGGTATTGTAACACAACAGCAGTGCACACAACAGCGGCCTTCCTACACTCTACCTAAGGCTAAACAAGCCTCTAACAAGCCATTATTATAAGCAACATTTTTACTCTAAGGACAACTTATAAAATTAAATGCACGTTGCTTCCACCTGAACTCACTAGCACACTGGGTGCTGCCAGCAACTCACGCTCTACTGTGACTCAGTATATAGGGTGATTTTCTGGAAGCTACAGATCATGGAGCAACTTAATTATGTAAGAATCTCAGCAGCCAGCTAATGAAAACCAAAGTTTCCAGCTCTAGTGACTGCAGAGAAATATTGGAAGATGCTGATACTTGGATTAAGTAAAAAATAAAACAAAAGGACCCAAACCCAGAAAAGCCATCAACAACCAAAAAACCTTGCTTAAAAATAAATGCAACATCTGAACTAGCTCTTTCAGGACTTTCTGTACTCCTGGGCTCCTAGCAGGCACGGTGGGGTTGTGGGAGCCTGTCCACCCCCTGGATTTTACCCCGTTGCTGGTGGCCCTGAGCACTGCAGCTCAGCATCCCAGCACCCGATGTGCAGGTACAGATTTCAGTAGCAGCATCAGAGAGGAGGCCAGGTAAGCCACGCAGTGCCTGCCCCACAACAGAACAGGGACACATGTACTTCATAGAGAAGGAAGTACAGATGGCAACACAGCCATGGCACTCTGAGCTCCACACACCTCCCACCACACTCGCAGCAGCATTTTGATTGCAGCTCAGTTCTTCGTCATATTCCTCAGCAGCACTTGGGGGTCATCACTGTGTCCAGTCATCACTGTGCAAGCCTAGCCTTCTCTTCCCATCTTCCTTTTACACCCCTCTATCTGCCTTCCTTTCTCCTTGCCTCCTCCCTGTGCCTTTCCTTCCCTAGATGGAACCTAGAGCTCCTTACCACTTTGCTGTTGGTACCTTCTGGACATTAAAGTGATTAGCAAGTGCTCGCACTCGCAGCCAGTATTGCAAACAGACTAGCAAGACACAGACGACTAGAAAAAGATCTGTTTTCCTAACAGACCCAGCCTGACGGCAGACTCAGGATGACTGCACAGAATCAGGGTAGAATCAGGCAGAATCCTACGCACATATGCAAGAGTATGTTTATAAAACATGCAAACAGCTTTAAAAAACAACACAGGTATTTTTACAGAATCTGGATACACAACAAATACTTGATGTATCTGACAAGGATTAGTATTTTTTAAGGTCCTTAAAAAAAGGAAAAAAAGGATTTTTTTTTTCTGCTGGAGCAAAACTCAAATCAATACTTGAATCATCCTTTAATAAACATTCTCCAACTTTAAATGAAGCACCATTGATAGACAAAACGCAGAAGGCAACAAAAGACGACTAGAAATAAGGATATAATTATTTTTTTATATTATTGTATATTGTCATGGCTTCGACAGTCACGGCACAAAGTAGCAACATTTTGTAACCTCTGAACAGCCGTACTGTGTATAAAATAAAAAAAGGCTTCTGTACCACTTTAAGCACAAAAGGTACTAGTGGCACAAAACCCAGCGTCTTTTCCTCATTACAGTAGAAAATGAGGTTTCTATTTAATAAAACTCTCAACCACAAGGCTATGTGTTTTTGTAACTGTGAATGTATGTCAGTGCTGTTGACAGCTTCTGCGTTGGAAAGGATCTCATTATTAACTCTGAACAAAACCACACGTTATCTTTTTGAAAAGCAAAGTTACGCTCCTGATGAGTCAGCTGCTTTGCTGAGCTCCTGTGGGATAATTTTTGGTATTGGGCACTGAAAAAATAAATATCACCCCAAAGTTCAGAATATTTTCAGACAGCACCATAAAAGGCTATCCAAGCTACCCAATTCCTAAGTTAAGAAGGGAACAGGGCGAGTGAGCACACAGCCGTAAACAAACATTCCACTTTGGTTAACTTTGCTCTCCTAGGTTCAGGATTTAGGTCTCGAGTTTTCTCATGTTGGATCAAAACCTGCTAGAAAGCAGCTGTGTCCCATGCAGAACTGACTCCTAAACAGATGTCCTCAACTGCATTTTGGGGGACCTTGTGGTGTTTCCACAGAAGAAAAAGGCTTTCAAAGCACTCCACTCAGCTCAGAAGTTCAGCTATTTCATATTTCTTCAGCCTTTTGGCTGAAGGTACAAAGCAGCCCTTAGGGAAGTCAGGTCTTCTCTGGTAGACATTATGGGGACCAGTTTGGGGAAACAAGCAGTGGGAAACTGAGTGGGGAAACAAAGTGCACTTATCTAGAAATAGGATTTTGTTTTATCTCACCAGTGCTGGGAGCTAGGGAGAAAGAAGTGAGAGGAAACCCTTCTTCAGTCTGCCTGGGTTAAGTAACTATATGCACCTTTAACACAAATGACCACAGAACATTTGTTTCTGGCCAGGGAAAAACTCATACCAGCCTTTTTGTTCAGATCTCCCCTGAACACTTCATGAATTAGTAGCTCATCATACAAACATGCTTTTTATACCTGTGTATATATGTATTTTTAACATATTTGCTTTCTCTTCCCCTACCTCAAAATCACTGAAATATAACAGGTAATTCCTGGGCTAATGTTCCAGCAGAAATCAGACTTGCTTTATAATGTTAGGGTATATTGTAAATGGTTTTTTAGCAATAACACATCAAGCGAGGAATTGTAACTGCCAAAAGCCTCCTTATCTGCATCTTGCACACAAGAGTGCGTGATGCGAGAACTGTAAAATTCCTTGGATGTTCCAACATCCATCCCTCATGCTGTTGTCCATATAACTTAACTCCATCAAAAAATACACTCATTTGTCAGGCTCAAAGGCATTGAAACCTCACCAGAAGTTTTCCTGAGCAAAGACTAGCATATAATAGCATGTTACATGGATTTGGCTTTTGCAATTGTAATAGCTCAGCTAATTCTCTAGCAATATAATGAATCTCTAGTATTAGAAGGCTGATAGCTAGATCTTTATTTTGACATATAATAGGCCATAAGGACTAAGGGATTTGGAGAGGAAAGGCTACACAGTAAGCAGCAATCCACAGGGAATACGCTGGAAAGCTGTCTCTTGCTTCACGGAGAGGGTTACTCATTGCAGGAAATCTGCACATGTCAGATAAGTTTCTATAAGACAGGTAGGATGCAGTCTGCTTTTATAAATGTCCATTTGGTGGCTACGCACTATCTCAACGCTCACAGTTTTTTTTCAGCTTTCCTGTGCTTTCAAAGTACTTGTGACAACGCCAGTATAACCACAGTGACAAAGCTCGACTTTAAGCAGCGGCACCCACTCCATGCAAGCATAGAAAGCGATAGTCAAAGCCCTCCGTGGCTCAGCACAGGGCATTGCCCCACTGCACTTCCATCTGCCATGGCTTCGTAAGAACGAGGGTGTCCACAGGGGGAGGATGGTACATTTTCCCAGTTCTTACTTTTAAGATGCTGCCTGTAGTCTACAGCTATTGATTGCTTCATCCTTGAGGCATACAAGGCTCTTCCAGCATTATAGGCTGCTGTTCTAAGAATCTCCGGGTACACTTGAGCCCTGCGTATCTCCTAATTGCTGCTGAAGTAACTCTCCTCTCACAGCCTGATGAATGCAAACTCCGTGGCTCCTCTCTTAACTCTCCCTCTCCCAGTGTCAGTCTCTTCTCCTTACCTGCCTCTGTGTCAGTGAACACAGGCAATTCTTGTGTTTCCCATGGACTTTACCCTGAATAATTTCTCATGTCTGTCGTGTATCTAGATAAATCTTTCTGCAAATATATTTAAGGTTTTTTTCAGGATGTTAAATAACTTGGAGCAAATCCATAGTTTCACTGTGAAACAAGTCTTTAAAATAGCTCAGACACAAACCTTTTCACTTTTAACTATAAAAGTACGAAGTAGCACTGCAAACTGAAGTGTTTCCTACATCTGAAGTTAGGATTTACACATCATCACAGCTTTTCAAGCATTAGCAGAAATGCGGTGGTATGTTTTAAAATGAAAGTTCCTAATTACGCAGCCCTAGCTTCACTTCAGTGCTACGCATATTTTCAGCGCTGGCTGCGAATAAAGAAACTCCACGCTGTATTGCAAACCACTAACGCTGCTCCACATTCCTTGCCAAGGGAAAAAGCGCGTACAGTATCCAGCACAGTACAGTGAGCGCTGCCAGCACTGAATCTGCTCAAATAGGAGGTTTATTGCTGGGCATCTTACACTCCGTTTCGGGCAACAGGGAAGATTTCGTGTTTAGCAGCAGAGATGCAGCAGCACCGATAGAAGGGGAGGAAGAGATGGCAGCTGCAGGAGGCCCGGATCTGTTCCAGGCGCATCCCTTCCCGAAGGCTTTCTAAACATTGCCACCTTGCGGGCCTCCCATCCCCGCTCTCCTCCATCCCCACTCTCCGCAGATTTGCCAGGTGCCAAGCTGGAGGCTGGACAGTTGAAGTTAACACATCCAGCTCGGGTGGGATGTGACCTAAACTCCCATAACTGGGAATTAAAAAAGGGACAGGACCCTACAAATTCTATCTGACATTAGTTACTAATCCTGTACAATGGTGTTTCGTGTAGTTTGCTGCTCTTCCACTTGACATGACAAAGGCAGCACTAAATCTACAGAAGCGCTAACATTTAACAAAATAAAACAGCAGCAAGAACATAATTTCCCAAAGCTCCCAAACAGAAGGGGAGAGAGAAGTTAGACTCGTTGTCCGCCTTTAGTTCTCTTTTTTTCACTCCTGCCTGCCACCATTCCTTTCTTATTCCAGTCAAAAAACTAAATTATTCCCAAAAAAGTCTGTGGCATTGAGTTCAGCCTTCATCAGTTCTGTTTAATGAATGAATAATTCCTGATGACCTGAATCTGTTAATTACACAGTCCAAGATGTTGCAAAGGAATACCACACTTATTACTTACACCAAGCTTATCTACCTACCGCCTTACAGACATCAAACACAAGTTCTTGGGTAAGTTCTCAGTCACTAGCACTGTAACGAACACGTACAAACACACAAACGTACTTACTTTGAGCATCCAAACACTTGCCCTGGCTGCCGGCTTGAACTATTCCTTGCAGCAATTTGGTACTGGAAAGAAAACATGAAAACCTTTAGTTCAACAAGCAAACAGGAAAAAAAGACAACTTACTGAATGGTCTTTCTCTGTATCAGTTGGGCAGTGATGTAATAGCTGTACGCTAAAAATGAAACAAGAGGAGAAGTCCCTTATTACAATACCCTAATTCAGCTGCGTTCACAACGGTTCAGTGTCCAACACATCTGCACCACAATCAGATGACCCTCTGATATAGTAGCAAATCTATGAGGTCCCTTGTGCAGCGCTACATTCACAGTGTATTCACAATTGCCAGGCACACTGCTGCTTCTTCATCTGACCAGGCTTCCTCAGAGCACAGGCAATCAGTTATGACTGTTGTGTCATGCAACTGGAGCCTTGCTGCACTTGCCCAAACAGCTTTTTAGAGGAAAAAAAATCTACCATTGAGAAACGTATGAACTGATACGCAGCAACTATGTTTTTGCCAATACAACACAAAAACACCAGCAATCCTCCAAAGCGCCCCACTTAGCAGTGAAGTTATGATGCTGCCCACTTGTAGCAGCCGCATTAAGGCCCGTTCCCTTCTGTGTTCCTACATGTGACTGCCTACGATTGCTAGATTTCTCCTCACATCCATTCTCTCAAGTGCTACATTACAGGCTACAGAAACTTAAGCAGGAGCAGCCATCTATGGGTTTCAATTTGTTCCATGAATTACATACTAGGGTTATGCAGCTAAGTTTCTTAATTCACATTCTCAGTCAGCAGGAAATCATTCCTAGCAGGTAAATAATGGTTTACAGTCAGACCACGGCTCTGGTTATTGCTTGTTTTGCATTCCTAGTCAACTAGTTGAGACAGCCCAGCAGGGAGGGGTACTCCAAAGGCAACTACCTCTGCATAACAGCACAGAACTACACCAAACAGGATCCCAGTGGGGCTTGGATTGAATCAGAACTGTGGGATGCAAGCAGCTCTCTCAGGTGAATTTACATTCATCATAAACCCTGTTTTAAGAGGACGAGAACATAAAGCAATTCTCACTCCAATTCATTATCATCTGGGAAAGGTAAACAGACCATTAAAGACAGCTTGTCTAAAGGACTGGATCCCAGCTCCAGGAGCTGTGACTCATCCTGGCAGAGAACTTAGGAAGGCTGCTAGCAGACTGGAAGGCTGAAGCTACCTTAAAGTCAAACCAGAACAAGAATTACCTATTAAACATGTTACTGTTTCATTTCTTTGAATCTCCCCAAGCCTCTTAAGCTTTGCTTTTCAATGTACTCTTTTTTTCCCCCCCTCCATTTGTTTAATGTGGAAAGTGATTCCAGCACAGCTCACAAACCTCAAGCATCCTATTGGCAAAGGAACAGCAAATCCATGAGGGTATGTTGGCTTTTGCTCAAGTAGACCCCTCTGAACTTAAGTTGGGATCTAACAGCTCTACTCCAACAACTTGTAAGGAGAGGGCACTCTTAAGACCATGGTTAGAAGTAATCTTGCTTTAGAAGTTGTTGACCAGAGCTTCTAACAGGCAACAGCAGTGGAGAGACAGGGCGATTCCCTTAAAAACACGACAGTTTGGTCACGGAACATTTTCTACACTATACTTTCTGAAGAGAGTGATAGTTATGACACATTCAAGACAGAGGTAACTATTTCATTATCTTCAGTAAGTAAACCTCGGCTTGGGAGTGATTTGAATAACACCCACCACACCGCACTTTATTCGTATAGTCTTAAAAAAGAAAAAACAGACATCCTTATAGCAGAGGTTTCTAGAAGTTGGAAACTGATGAAGTACCTCTTTAGTTTGACCTGTACATATATTTCAGCAGCAGCTCCTGACTTTTTGCCTGCATACAGGTACTTACCTGAGCTACAGGGAGCAGTGCGATGGCTACGGCCAGATGAGATAATTGGCACTTGCTGCTGTGTGCAGCAGCACTGCCAGGTCTCCACCTGCTCCGTAAGCCATGCCAACACCTCAACCTGTACTTCTGGCTTGAGATGCCAGAGCAGCACCGAGGCGAGGGAGTGGTAGGAAACACCAGATCATTAAGGTGGAATTTAATTTATGTGGATGAAGGAATGCAGTAGAGGTCATAGTTAATCAGTATAAGGAAGGTAGCAATGGGGAGTGAGAGTCGTCTTTGGAAGGGTGGGGGGATAAAGGTGTGCAATGAAAACAAGGGAGAAGGAAAGGATGCCGTGTTTCCTCCCACTACATGTCAGGCCATGCACAGCTCAGCTGCAGACACTGGCATCATATCATCGCTCTACATAAACCAGCAAACACAGTTCAGTTCCTCAAAACTCCCCACCACACATGGGCTGCACTGATTTTAAAAATAGGTTCCCATCTCCTAAAGAGTCGCCTACCAAAACATCTAAAGAAAGTACTCCTTCCACACTGGTAAACATAGGAAAAGTCAAGGGGTAAAAATCAAGAGGATAAAGATCTAGAGGATCTGGAAAATGGAAAGGACTTTAGAACACAGAAAATCAATATATTTCTTTAACAACAACGTAAAGAGGAATCTCAAAATCTTATGTAGTGAAACAGGTAAGAAAAAAGGATTATGCATTTTTTCAGGACAGAAACTTTAGATTTGTTCAATGTTTAAGTTATGCATAGCTGCAAGTTCTCTGTATTATACTGCTTCCCTGATGGGGGAATCGCCTTGGGTGAAACAGACCAGTGTTTATTAGAAAATGTTTTGAGTTATGCTGTTATTAACCTAACTGAGCAGATTTTATTAATGATGACTATTCACATAGTGCACGCAGTTCTCCCCCTCCCACAGTCCAGTCCCGCAACCTCTCATGTTATGCCACTGAAGCGACAGTTGGGAAGCCAAGCCCAGGAGCTGGCAGTGGATCAAACTCATGGGACACTGGCTTCCAGGCAGGCATGCAGAAAGTCCCTCAGGAGGTCCCCTGTTTTACCAGGTGTGTATACAGCCCTGTGCCCTACGTTTGCCACTTTATCAGATGCAGTTGAGTTACATAACTTGCCATTGATGCTATGTGTGTGCTGGTGGAGGCCTTGGACAGGTTTGGCAGGCTCTTGTTGTTCATAGTTTATGAGATCTTGGGATGCCCAGCAGATTCAACAGGACTACTGCTCTCAGGGGCTTTCACTTGCTCCTTCCCTCCCCGTGAAGGGGAGCTTTTCTGGTAGCTATTGCTACATCCACAAACTCAGCTATCTGTCGAGCCCATTTACACAAACTGACACAGAAGGAGCTTCTATGACAATATCCCTTGAAATGCTGTAAAACGTTAATCTAATTTTTAATTAATACTGATCAAAAAAACCAAGGAAAACAAGGATCGGGCAAGAAAACAAGCCAAAAGCAAAGCAAGTAAGTGAAAAAAGACGGTACAGCAGAAGCGATCTGCAGAAAACAAGGTACAATAGTGTCTATAAGCATATCGTACAGTCATACTATGAAAAGTAGCACCCATAGTTGTTAGTTTGAAGGACCAAGGAGGAAAAGTTAGGACAGCATGTTAAGGTGATTTAAATTAAATTCCATCTAGTACATTTGATGATGTATTTTCAAAACTTTGTCTGCAGGATCTGTATTTCCCATGGGGGCACAGAGCCCTGTCTTCTGCTCTTGTGTCTCAGTGCACTGGATGCTTTCTTCCATACTGAACAGATTTCCCCGCAGCATAAGGACTATAAATGTGATGTTGCATGAAAACAATTTGTCATATAGGCTGACAGTCACCTATTATTGCCTCAAATCTCAGCAGTTACAGAAAACAACTTCAACTTATTTTTAGCAACTGAAAGAATTCAAGCAAACCCGTTGTGGCTGCTATCGGGCATTTACTGAGTGGAGAATAGCTTGTCAAATTACAGAAGTGGACAAACTTGGAGCGTAAATCAGAAAACAGTGTATATCGCTATTTACATATACTTTCCTGTTGAAAAGATGAACGGAAAGACTAATTTTAAGGCTTCCAGCATCAAAGGAAAGAACTGCTGGTTTTATGAGCTGTGCATGAATCACAAAAACCAAAACAAAAATGCCCATACACTTCATAGTTTGGCAGATTTCTCAACTTACTGTTAACTAAAACAGCCCAACCCTATGCTGTCTCACTGTTCCTGGGTAAGTCCTCCACACCTACTCAGGACCAGGCCCTGCAGCAGTAGATAGAAGGCACAAAGACTCAAAGCAAAGAAATCAAGTAACAGAGCTCAGTTTAGTACTATCCCCAACTCCAAACCCATGAGAAAGCTAGTTTGACCCAGTGCTTTGCAAGGAAGGCAGTCCCAGAAGACGCGAGATGCTGCTACCGAGCGCACGACAGAGCTTCCCACCTCTTTCGCTCTTGCCATTTCAAACACGGCTTTGTCGCAGCTTCTCTGCCAGTGCTTTGATTTCAAGCCATCTATTGGCATGAAAAAGGTCCTAGAGACTTCTTATAAAACTCTTTTTCCTCCCCCATTCACAAAGCAACCAGTCCTTTTTTTTTGTGATCCACATATAAAGTAAATCCAAGCATGTCCTACCTAAGAATTCAGTAGGAAAGAACATGCATCCTCTCTCAGGAAGACTTCTTCTACCCTGCTTAGGAAGCCACTAGATTTTTCTCCCTATAGAGCAGTAATCCAATGCCTGTCATTTCTGTTGTCTTCTCCCATCGCTCCTCAAACTTTTGTAGAAACAGGAGTTTTCAAGATCCAAGTGCCTTGGAGACAGCGTGGGTTCAAAGCTCCAGCCAGCTGTGGTGTCACACTCACCCTTGTGCAGCAGCCCACCTGCCCTCCTCCTATTAACGAATACCTTCCCTGCCTTCTTGCGCAGTAACTTTGAGATGCGGTAATTATCTTCCGACTCCAAAAGGCTGTAACAGAGGTCAGTTCATGTGATTTTATTTAGTGTGACAGATTTGGCAAGCTTTTATTTTTGGCCTAACAAGCAATGCCAAACCAGTAGGTGAGAAACCTAATAGGATGAACAGATGAGACTGTGTATTTATCACTCTTTGTATTTAGCAGCAGGCTGCCACATTACACTTAGCTCCATTTCGACCAAAAAATGTTATCTCTTTGCTCCTTTTTGAGAAAATCTTCCTTCAATTCGAGGCATCCTTTTCTTTAGTTTGGTGTCATTGATGTCCCCATTTCAACTTCTATCACACTAACTAAACACCTGTTCTACCTGCATTGTCATCGCTTTCTACATCTAATACAGTCACCAGTTGTGTTCAGCACCTGTCAGCGGTTTGCACCTTTGACCGCAGCTTACTATTATTGATGCACTTCTGTAGACATCTATTTATTACACATTTTGACATGGTTTTCCGGTAGGCATTATACCATCTCACAGAACGCACTTGGTTTAGGAATAACTAGAGTTGAAGAGGTTTCTGCTTAATTTCACACCCTAGAAGCATTTAACATATTTCTTTTTAAACAGAAGTTATGCTGCAGTGATGCATATGTTTTATAGTGAGGAAAGAAAAGGCAGCACTGACTAAGGTTTCACATTATGAAGAATTTGGCAATAATACTGCTATAAGGCATTCCAACCTTAACTGTTAGCTCCCTATTTACATCTCTGGGCTGCCCCTCAGTTTTGCTGAAATAACTCTGAATCCAATCCATTGTGAAACAAACGCAGAAAGGGATCTAATTTCAAAGTCACCTTTTTTTGCAGATTTAAGAAAATAAATCTGTGGCGGTTCCCTGTACGCAGCATGGCCCCGGCACAACTGAGAGGGCAGCAACTCATCAGCTGGTATTGCTGACCAGAAAAAGGGTACAGGGAACACCACCACTGAGTGGGCTGGAATATTAAGCTTTAAATGCAGACATGAACCCCTCTTCAAATATGGCCTGGAGACTGGTGGGTACACAGAGCTACAGGAGAACACATATCAGCTTTTCCCTCGTCAATGTGAAAGGAGTAAGAGACACATGGAGGCCAGCTAGCAGCAACTGCTTTGGTCCAGGTCAAACCACCACAAGTTTCCAGTATGTTTATCATTTCCTGTGCCCAGCTTTAAGCTTCATTTTGTGGCTGAATTTTTACAGACTAATCAGCAACTTGTAATTACAAAGAAGAGTCAAGGAAAAAGCAATAAGGTATACATTCAGATGTTAAAACCCCAAAACTTGTGTCTGTGTTTTGAGACAAATTTTCTGAAACCCTTTTAAGATGGCAAAACCTGAAGTTTAACACAAGGAGTCCTGACAGCATAGTATGTGGAATTACCCAGGCTGACATTCTTTGAAAATAAGCCTGCCAAACGAGCATGGTAGGAAGAGCCCAAAGATAACTTCTATAGAAGTGTTATACAGGCAGCTACAGCAAACTGCAGGACTCTCTGAACTGCTTCATGGATCTAAAAGGTACCAGCTTCGGGACAAGTGAAATACTTTGAAGAACAAGTTGGTTTAAACGCTTTAAAAACCAGACATTTAAACACAAGAAGTAATTTAAATTTAAACGGCACCCTTCACTGTAACCCTTACACTTCTAGGTATGCCTGAGAAAAACACAGGTAGCTCAGTCAGGGTGCCTGAGATTAGGTGGGCTGAATCCCCCTCTATTGTGGGATTAGCTTTTCAGATCTCTCTTTACAGTTAGTGAAGAAAATTAAGCATATCAGAGAATATTCAGCAAAAGTCAGTTGGGTGGCCTTACAGAAGGGGATAAATGCTCCTACAAGCCCTCTGTTCTAACACATTGCTCTGCTATGAGCACACAGCTATGCCTGCAGGTTGTCTAGCTTACTGACCAGCCACCTTTGCTAAGCTACAGAATTCAGTAGCTTTTCATTAAAACTGTGCAACATTCACTACTAATGCCTTTCAGATCAGGGAAGAGGCCAGGATAGGCCTGGAAAGCACGTATGCAAATTCTTGACCCTTGGCAGGAATGACTTTGCTGGGTGCCAGCTAGCTGGAGAGCAACTTCAGAGAAAAAAAAAAGAATAGCTAGGAGTCTTGCTGGACAACAAGTTGAAAAAGACTCAGCAGCATGCCCTTGCATAAGAGAAGGGCAACCCTACCTTTGGCTGGGTCTGCAGATCCAGGGCAGTGATTATTCCCCTGTTTTCAGGGCTCACGGAAGTGGAATACTTGTGTATTGGGGAGCCACAAACCAGTGACAGACATACTGGAGCCCAGTCTACTATACCAAGATGGTTAAGGGGCCGGACCACACGATGCAGGAGAGGCTGAGAGTTGGGTTTGTTCAGCATGAAGAGAAGGCTTAGGGTGTGGGGGGATGTCTCACTGCAATCCATAGCTACCTAAGGGGAAGGTGTAGAGAAGATGGAGCACGCATTGGCATTACAAGAGGCAACAGGCAAGTTTCAACAGGGTAAATCCTGATTACATGTTAGGAAAAATGTTTTCATCACTAGGATGCTTGAGCACTGGGTTCAGTGAGGCTGGGACATCTGAATGTCTTTGAGACATTCAGACATAAATCTAAGAAACAAGGCTTTGCTCTAACTGTTTCATCAGTGGTGTAAAAACTTCTTGGACTCCTCTCATATGAGCACAATGGCTTGCTTGCAGTCAATTACAGATGTACAAACCTACAAAGGCTGTAAGGCTTTGGCACACTCTGTCGAAGTGTCCCGTCACTAGATAAGGTGCTCGCATGACAGATGAGATATATTGAAGGGTGTAGCATCACCTTATTTGTGCCACACAAATCAACACACACGCTCTGAGTCATAAACCAAAAGGGTTTGAGTGTTTTCCTCTCATTTTCACCTAATCACTCCCAACCACCCAGTTTTCCTAGGTGGCATGTAAGAGCCACTTTTCCATAGATCCACAATGCCACAAGCATCCTTGGGTGCCAATCCCTGCTAAAAGGACTATGTTAATCTTTTACATTACTTAATCAGTGGCGATAAGTGCTCAGATGGTCCCGATGACAATCACAACCAGGTGGTCACAAAACTCTTCGAAGCAGCATGTTTTAATCCTTCTCCAAGCTGCTGAGGGGCAGATCCCCTTTAGTATCTCAGATTTTGAGCTAGTCCTTCAAACATCCTCATCTATAAGGTGGAAAAAGGGCACACCACCACTTCACACACTTCTGCATGTATTTTGACTGAAAGCAGTCATCGATTGCTGTGTTCGGCACAGGTAACATGATCTGGGTATGTGGACAGGACTGGATCCCTTGGGGAAGCATTCAGAGAAATGCTATTTGGTATTTATTCCTGTTTCAAGGGTGAGTGCCGACTTGCTTACCCTAGCCACCTATACTCTCAGTAAGGATCAAAAGCCTGCATTTGTAAAAGGCCTATCAGCAACTGGGGGCAACCTTGCATCCTGCCTGCAAAATGGGAAAGCAAAAGTGCACTGAAGCTTGAGGACACTTGCATTGTGATAACGACCCCATACAAGCAATTAACAGAGCTAAAATTGCAAAAATCTGTTATTTGACACAAAGGAAGCACAGAGACAGCTGAGTTTTTTCGATCTTGAGTGTTTACAGGGCTGGAAACTAGAAAGGGGTCTCTAAATTAAGGGAAACAAAGAGTGTCATGGAGAGGTTTTTCAAAGCAGGACTGTATTTGAAAGCTGCGTAAATACCTTTGACTCCTTCAGCTACAATAACATTGCCACCTGATCACTCGAAGCTTGTGAGCTTCAAGTTGAAGGAAAACATTCCAGTCTGCAGGGTGAGAGTGACAGCTTGCTATCTCATTTAGGCACTCCACGATACTACACAATTAAAGCAAGTCATATGGGAGGGGGTTCAAAAGGTTGGCTGTCAAACTTCAACCTCGCAAGTTAACATTGCTTTGTTCTGAAAGGGTAGTTTGTATTTGAAGTCCACCAAACGTTTCTTGGCTGCGTTTGTGAGCTGCAGTATTTCCTCCAAGATTCTGCAATGCAGAGCACAAGAATTATTGTTTCTTTACATTGTTCTGAAGACAACAGACACAGAACAAAGTGGACCAGTGCACTAACTTGAAGGAACATGTGCATCACTTCTGCTCATTAGAAAAAAAAGCTAACTGAAAAGTTTCCAAGTTATTCTACAGTATCAGATTGAATTTAAACTTCCACAACATTCTGCTCTGGAAAGTTTTTCCTTCAGCACACTGCCTGTAAGTACTGATTGGGAGGAACACTAAACTAATTTCAGTAGTATACACAACTTAAGTGTAGATACTTCTCTCACTGCCTTTCCCATACACTTATATTTTCTGTTTGCTGTCCAAACTAAGCAAGAAAAGTCACCACTTAACTGGACAAAAGGATACTTTGGATTGATTTGCCATTTACATGCACACTATTTCCCTTATAGTTGACTAAACTTCTACACTGCCCAATTTTTCACATCTAGAAGACAAAGCCTGTTAGCTCAGATTAGGAAGCAAAACTCAGGCAGTTTTGGTGTTTCTTTTTTTGTTTTTGTTTCCCTATTTCATAACCCTGCCAGTATAGCAAATCCTGTGCAGAAGAACCAGTCTTACTGTTTCTTCTCAGGCACATGTGATCTGCCCCAGACAACCTAGCCCCTGTTAACGTTGCTAGATAAGCTTTCTTCAAACCGTGGCACTTTCTGTAGCAGCAGCCTCCTAGTAGCTGTTTTTCTTTGGAGAAGCCAGTGTCCTTCAGCTGGGCCTGAAAGAGTGCGTGACATACCTCCTGTTTTGCATAAGCTCACTTCTCATTATCCAGGGCCCCCAAGATGGCAACTATCAGATATTTTCATGCACAACTGCTTTAACGAACAGTGTTAGATATAAAATGCATGTGCAAGAGGTAAACATACATTCTGAGGCTCTAAATAAAACTTCTGCAAATGAAATCCTTATTTCCCAAGCACGCACTCATTTAATAAAGCCCTTCTCTCTTCAGCAAGATTAGTTATTGAAGTCCCTGTAACAAGATATTACTGAACTGAACATGCTCAAGGTGAATCAAGGCAGTAACTTGCGGAACAAATGAGCAGCCAGATAGCATCCACAGCTGAAGCATCCAACATCAGCTGAAAGCATGGATTTCTCACAATCCAACCAGCAGTTTATGTATGCTCATGGTCTAAGTCCAATTTTTCTCCCTGTTTGGTAGTGAGCTTGCTTGTTAACTCACGTAGCAAAAATGCAAGATTCAACCTACGCTTTCCCATAAGATTGATTTCCCTGCAGGGCCTGTCTCAGACTCTGCTGCACCATGCTGTGACTCTCTTACGCCCTTCCATTCCTGGTCAAAACACACCACACCTTCCACATGAGTCAACAGAGCAGGGCACCATCTCCCTCAGCAAGCTGGGAGACAGCCGAGAGGAGAGCCCTGCCATGCTTCTGCAAACACAGTCCTTCACTTCAGCATTGGGTAAGGTGCTCAGAGAAATGCAGTCTTGGTCAAAAATATTATTATGAGATTGCAACAAGCTGCACTTCTGCTTGAATTGACCAGAACAGGCAAGGTCACTTCTGGTGAAATACTCACACGGACAAATTCTAATTCACCCAGATATTCAGTTAGCGTATGCAGACAGCTGGAAGTCTTCGCAACACTCTCAAATGACACTGTTTGGCAGCTTATCAAACTAAATGCCTTTTGCCTGTTGAGAGCACGAGCACAACATTTTACTTCAGCATTATTCTGTTCTCCCTCAGTGTAATGTGTTGGTTTTGAGAAACTGCTGTATCCCAGAGAAGACTGTCAGGGTTCAGCTTTCCTACTCCTTTTCGATGACAAATTGATGCTGAAGTTTAATTTCCAGAATACGAAAATGACCGAGACAATATATTTTGACATACAAGACACAAAGAATAATACAACTGAAACTGTCTCTACTTTAACCAAGTGACATGATACACTGGGAAGTGCACTATTTTTTTAATCCCAGAAATACTCCTGCTTTCTTTAGTACAGATACTTACAACTTTTTCTTGTTTGAAGTGCTGTGTTCTTTCCCCTACTATTCCATGCAGGAAAACAGGATGTGCAAGCCAGCTTAACAGTTTTCTGACACTAAGAACTCAATAAATTCAGAAACACAAGTTGCTGCTTCTTTTACAGTCAATTTGTTAATTTGGATTAAAGCCACACGTTTTGGCAGTCCGTGTCGCAGAAGAGGTGGACCTGTCTCTGCTTGATACCCATGGAAAGGCATCCGGTAGCACGGTGAGAGGATCCAACTCAAATAAAGTTTTTATGTTTATACACACACAGAGCTATTTATTTGACTGCTGTGGGGCTCAGCTGGGGGTGCATGCCACGGGGTGAGCTGGGAGCAAAACCCCTCTGTGGTCAACATGATGCACAAGCAGACAACAGGAGATGCCCGAGCAAAGTACTGGGCTCCTGCCGGGGACTTGAACCAAAAGGCAAGCCTAGCAAGAAGTGAAAATAAACTCTCCTGGGGCAGCACAGAATTTCTTCAACTTCAGAAGCCAAAAAATTTGAGAAATAAAAAAAGATAAGAGGGAAGGACCCTACTGCACAGGATACATCGGGCATGGAAGGTATATATTACTAAAGACCTTTAATCTCATCTACCAGCTCTCTCCTCTTGGTAAGTGCTTTTTTTTTTTCTAACACATGTTTTTATGTTCAAATAAAATCAGGTTTGTGGGCTGGAAGCCTCTAACACTTTACTTAAGCTCATATAATAGAAAAGAGTGGGTGGTTCCCCCATAAAGCTCAGGCCAGCTCCAGGCCCAGCTGCAGCAGTCAGCAAGCACACAGGCTGATACCCTGCTCCCATTGATTACTTCTGAGCAGGCTTGTCAGCACATTCCGGGACCAGCCTGTACGCTTTGGGCTATGAGAAAGACAGAAATACTATTCGGTTTTACCCCAGACATTGCTCGAGTAAAACTTTTCCTGCAACTTCATGTTTTAGAAGCGAGTTATCACATGTGAACAGTTCATCATGAAAAAATACATAAACACCACATTGCACAGTGGGACATACACAGGAAATAGAGGCCCTATACTCTGTACCACCAATCTTAGTGGATTCAAATGTATGCAATTAGGCTACTGCATAACACACATTTTATTTACGTCTTATTGTGTATCACCGAATTCAATAACACCTGGAATAAGATCTTCACAGTCAAAGAGCAGAAGGCAGCACTTTGAATTTCTTGCAGTAGCACACGGTGAGTGCTATAGCAAAGCAGCATCAACTCCTCTGTGCCACATTGTTCTAATGGATAGAAACTGTACCAGTAGCTACGTGCTCCTTTCAGACGAAGACAAGAGATATCACTGCCATCGGTCAGACAAACGTTTCTTGTTGGTCCGTTCCACAGCTACATAATAAGTTCCCTGTCATTTGACAAGCTCATCACAGGATTTCTCTGGCTGGTTTACTAACATGATCACATGTAGTCTGTAGTTCCTGCATCCCAGTGAAGGATTATTGCTGCAGAGACGATACATCATCCTAAGGTCACACACAGGATGCTAATCACATCCTTTACCTGATGTGACCTTCAAGCATTTACAAACACAGCTCAAAAATGTTGTCTCAGGTGACAAGTAACATCTGACTGTCTATGTTTCTTTCTCGGTTTGTTATTTAGATCTCAGTTACCTAAGGAGAGCTTCCATTGTGTAACGCATCCTTTGCGACTCCACTTCCAGCTCACACGAAGGAACTGAACCTCAGGCTTCTTCCTTGTGACAGAAACTGTCGTCTACATGCACAACTGTCAAGTGGACAACTGAAAAAACTCAAGTCTACAAGACATAGTTTAAACTCAGCAACTAGGTTTGACTTGAACTAAACGAGGGCAGCAAAAGCCATCTGACTCTTTCCTCTATAGCACTGCCCTGAGAAAAAAACATTAATGAAATCTAGTCATGTTAAAGAAACTGCATTGATTTTAGTATCTGTAAAACCCCCGATTTCAGGATTGCACAATCTAAACAAGCGACAGCTGAACAAAAGAATCCATAACAGTGTGCTGATTCATAAAGCAGTAAGACACCCAGTCAAGGAGAGTCAGCTCAGGTCTTCTCAGCAGTACAGGAAAAACTGACTTGAGTGGATTCAGGAACGTAGAGAAAAAAATGCACTTCTATCCTCATCCATGAGTGAGAAAACTCACATTCTTAGTGGTAGCAGAAGAGATCATGGAAACCAAGGAGAGACACCTGAGACTCTGCAGGGCCAGCAAGGTTTAAAAGGCTGGGCCAAGACTCAAACTGCCATTGTGACAGGGCCTCTCTCCTCACCTTCGCGGGAACCTCCCTGCTGCCCTCAGACCTCCTCAGGCCACTTGTGCCAGCTGCTTCCCCTCAACCACCCCTCTGCCTCCACATCCACCCCAGCCAAACCTGCAAGCCACCCCACATCCCTCCCCCAGCTCAGCTCTGAACACACTTATGTTGCCATGCATGAATTAAGGAGGGAGAATCCAGAGCAAGACTTGATTTTAGCATCCAGCCAAATATGCTGAAGTTTCATGCTTGAATCGTCTCATAGCAAAAATATTTAAATGTGAAGGGACTTACAGAATACCACACCAGAGTAATCCAGCTGTCAGTGTTAGTCCTCATACACCACCTCAACAAAATAGGTTACTAGGAGATTGTCATTGGCCATCTGCCCCTTAATTACTCAGCTCACCCCATCTTCGTGGACTTTCTCCATTGAGTGCATATGTGGCTCCAAAAACCAATATCAATAGAGGAAGATGGCACCTGTAAGCTTGTAGTTGGGCTACTCAAAAGTAGCTTTTGGCAGATTTATCTACATTTATCAAATGTAAGTCCTCAGCCATAGGACAGTCAGTGTCCCTCGACTCATTTGTGTTGAGCAGCAGGTTAGTGTCATAATTACCCTGGATAAGTATTTTGTTCCATGAATACTGCTTTTCAAGTCACAAAATGACAGAAGTCACTTTAATCCCTGCTTAGAGGAGTCACCAAATTTACAAACACATGTTAAGCTATACAGTGATGCCAAAAAGCAAGTAGTTCTACACCACCCACCTGAAAAAGATCAAACTTTCTCCCTGATTCAGGTAACGCCTCCAAATGTATCCAAGAGCAGAGACATCTAAGATTGTCTACCAGTACTGACACTAGTCTCCTCTTTCTTCATCTCTCCCATTTGCTGTACTAATACAACAGCAGATAACAGCAATACTTTTTAACAGTTTGGTCTATATCAGGCACTTCAAATAAATGCAACGCACTTAAAAATACCTATGAACCATCTGACTGCAGCATGCCAAGCTCCCGGAAGGATGGCAGCAGATAAAGCCAAGAGGAGTCCCTTGCAGGAGATGGCTATGCTGTCAGACAAGACTCCTCTCACCACAGCCACAATTTGTTGCATATCAGTAAAAACACATGGTAAAAAGCAGAAGTGGCCACACTGCTCAAGTTAAGCATCCCACAAGCTTAATATTGACAGCAAAAGCTCCAAAAAGAAACCACAGCATTATCAGGGTGGAAAATGTGCTTATTCAAATATGCAATAAATGCAAGACGCGTTTATTTTCTCATATCTACTAATCACACAAAACCAAAACGCTCTGACAGCCACTCCAACTTACGTCACACCATTTTGCTCAGGAGGCCATCAGTCAGCTTTTTGCCGCCTATGTTAACTCACATTTTTGCTTACAGCTTGAAAAAGGGATCCCATCAACACCACCAGTTTTGTGGAAACCAACACTCTGGTTATTTTCATAGCACGTGGTATTTATACCAGTGCACTCTGGAGAACAACTAGTAGACTAGTGACCCACAAATACTTCCCATGTTTTGGGTGCCATGAATAAAAAAATAAAGAGTGACTTCTACTCCTTCTAAATTCAAGGCTCACAAGAGAAAAATTATTATTCTTCTCCAATCTAGCTATGTACAGATCAAGT
>VZSC01018599.1:155620-182284 GCA_013398225.1 Steatornis caripensis
CCCCCCCCACCACCACCCCCGCCGCCGCTCGCCTCACCTGCTCCCCTCGCCGCTGCCGCCGCTTTTCCTTTCTCCCGCCCGCCCCGCCGGCACCCCGCCTTTGTCCGCCTGCTCCGCTCCGCTCCGCCCCGCCCCACGCGGGAGGTGCCACGGGAGCGTCCCCGGGCACGGCACGGAACGGCACCGGCGCCCCGAGGCAGGCAGTGCCCTTCGCTGCGAGAGCGCCGGACAGAGCATCCCGCCCGGCGGCGTTTCCGCCCGCGGGGCAGAGGGTGCCCCAGCCCGCGCCTGGCTGCGTTATTGTTATTATTTATTATTAAGTTATTTTGATTTTTACTTATTTTTAATTTTTAAAATATTTTTCTTTGCTTTTCTTTGCTTTTCTTTGCTTTTCTCTTTTCATTTTTCTTTTCTCTTTTCTTTTATTTTTTCTTTTCTTTCTTTCCTTTTCCTTTCTCTCCTTCTCCTTCTCCTTCTCGTTCTCCTTCTCCCTCCCCTCCCCCTTCCCCATTCCCATTTCCTTTTCTCCCTTCATCTTTGGTGTAAGGTTAATCTCCGCACCCTATTCTCCCCCAGCAGCTTCTGAGGGAGCATAGGCAGCCTCGGGCACGCCAAGGTCTCCAGTGGGCCCGTAGCCCCGGGCCTTCCCCCAAGCCACGGTCCCCAGGTGCCCGAGGGCGGTTGGACAGCACTGGGGCTGGGAAACAGCTCCGGCATCTCCACTCTTGACCGGCTTCCTCCCTGCACCCCCACGCCTCGGCTCCACAGCCCTCTTTGACCCGCACATGGGTCACAGCCCAAGAGCCCACTCTGCAGAAGGAGATGCTGATTTCTGCAGGCTCTCAGAAATCGCCCCCGAGTCAGAATCCTCCCACCTGTTCTGGAAAACGGAGCGAGCCGAGGGAGCTGCCGGGGCCCTATCTGTAGTTCTTTGCTCCGCAGATGGACTGTTAGTCAAGTCCTGCCCACGTGGAGTCGAGTGTTTTATGTTTTTAAGCTCTGTGTCGTGTAGCCATAAATGCCGGGGGGAGGTGATCTCTGTGTAGGAGGTTTTTTCCTATTTTTGTAACGGTAACTATCAGCTAGGGCTTGGAGAACAAGAGAAACGGTGCAGAGCCTTCCCTCCCTTTTAATGCAACCTGATATTTCCCCCTGGGCCTTATGTTGGGGCACATTTAAATGAAAACAAAACTAAAAATAGGGGAGAGGGAAGCCCCAAAGCTGTGGAGTAGGTAACTTGAATTTGCTGTAACCCCATTATTTTAGAGACAGGAAGGCATTATGCATGTTAGAGAAAATAGTGCAGTTCCTTCCTAAGCAGCTCTGTGTGAAGGAGCAGGGCTGAGACCCAGCTGCTTCTCCACAGTTTATGGGACCTCTCCTGCTGCATAAATTATGGAATTCCATGTCCCCTATGCATGGACCCCATACACACCTGGTACAGCACCTCTGCTGTCCCAGTTACTGACGGAAAGGGCAACCTCGAAATGGCAATGGGGGATGCCCATAGGGTCTCCAACAATTCCCATTGCTAGGAAGAGCTCCTGCCTTGGGAACGGATTAGGTCTGAAGCTGAGGCACAGAGGCATTCACCACCACCAAGTGGGTTGGGGCTATCTGCTCTGAAGGGTGCAGAGTAGGGCTCATGGCAGATGGATGTTTCGTGGTAGAAGAGCGATGACAGTGCCTTGCCGCTGCCACCGCTCTGCACCGCCGATGAGATGGTGCTAAAACTGAAACTGGGCCTGGAGGTCAAGTAAGCTCATGAGCCTGCTGCTTTCCACAGGTCGCAGACACCTCTGAAGGGAGGGAAAACCCCAAATATAAGCATTCTCAAGAAATGCAGAGTGGGCAAGCCCTCAAAAACCTGCCACTCAAAGCCAAAGGAATTTTCTCGCTTTTTTGATAGTGTCTGAAGACTCCCAAATTTCATCCTAATCCTGTCGCTTCATGTCGTAGTGACAAGAAACCTATTTTTATTGCCGCAGAACAATTCAAGGATTTTACTGCACCTACAGGCTGCATTTAACTGAGTTTGAAGACCAAAAGATATGCTATTTTTGCATTGTCTTCTCTGGAACTCCACATAGCAGTGCTTGAGGTCCCGGTGGACGATCTTGTCATCAGCGTGTGCCTGAGTGGTGCAGGAATTGTTATCTTCATTGTGCAGAAGGGAGGCTGCAGACCGGAGAGTTACAGTCAAGCTAAAAGAAAATCCCCTCATCTTTGAGCACGTCCAGTCTAAGTGCCCACGAGGAGACCCTCTGACTCAGGAGACCTGTGGTCTGGAGATTTAGCTGCAGATCACTGCTGGCTGGTCCCTCTCTCCTGCTTGAGGCTCCCAGCATCATAGGCAAGAGGTGTATTTGGTCTTAGCTATGGCCAGGTGCTTCCAGATCCATCACCACTGGTCACAGCAGGCAGCGTGGCTCATGCTGTGCCCTGCACACTGGTGATTTCCTAAGCTGAAACAGCCCAATCTGATGGATATCATCTCCCAGAGCCTTCAGGTACTGAATGCCCAGAAAGGAGGACTTTTAAAACTACAGAGACTCATGGAAGATCTGGGCTGGGGATTTATCGATCTACAGTAACATGTAGGCTGTCATCTCTGTAGACATCCTGACACGTGTTTCCTTCCCTCAGACGCTTCCCATGTTTCCATTCTACACTAACACCAGTGCCAGTGTAAGGACCATTGCTGCAGAAAGAGCCACTTTTTGCTGTAGTCTCTCTGCAGTGGACTTTGTTTCCCGCAGCAGAGAGGAGTTGGGGTCACGCATGTTCCCTAGCATCACGGAATGCCTGGATCAGGCTAACGATACGTTTGTGGCCTTTTTGGTTTTGTGTAACTCATTTGCCATGTTCCACCAACAGTGCTGGAGGTAGCAGCTGGCGGTGGGGTGGGCTGGCAAACTGGCTTTACCTACCAAAACCGTTTTAAAAATAAACATTTGTCTCAGCTCTAAAACTGGATGTTTGCTGGTTGTTTCTTAACAAAACTTGCTCTGCAGCTCACATATGGATTCCTGTTTAGCAAGTGAAAAACCAGAAGATTACTCCAAGTTGACAAAGAAAAGGGCAAAGCAACACCTTGGGTCCTAGCTTTCCTTCAAACACAGTAAGAGAAGCACCTACAGATAAAGCTGTGACCCGGTCAGGGCTGCCCTGGTACAGAAATGGCTGCCGAATAATTTGCCCCGCAGAGCCTTTGGGAAGCGCATCCATCTTCAGCCACACTTTGCTCGCAGGGAGAAACGATGACTTTTAGTTTTTTACAAGCTCTTTGCACTTGATCTTTAATTGCAGATGGAAGAGTTGTGGTTAGGTTACAGGACATAATCTCAGTATCATTTATTACCAAAGACATTCTCCTGAACTCCTTTGACCCTGCAACCTCCTTGATATTAATCCAGTGCAGGGTCATGCCTGAGGAGGGAATGCGGCCCTTTCACTTTCATTGTTCATAGCTGGAATTAATTATCTGCATCATCTTCATCAGTGAGTGCAGTTAAAGGAGGAACAAAAGGGACATCAATCTCTCTAATGCAGAACTGATTTAGATGCTCTTCTGTCAGCAGTTGGATCTTACCCATTGCACAAACCCATAGTAAAGGCAAAGCGTGTGGCCGAGTCTTCTAGCAAAGACGTAAAGCACCCGTGTAAATACATCTATCTCAATATAAATCTTAGCATTCCCGCTCGCAGATGCTTCTCTGTTTCTTCTTTTACTACTTCATTAACTACGGGAAGGGATTCCTGAACAGTGGCTTCTTTTTTACGTGCAATATATATACACAGCACAAAAATGTGCAATATATTTCCCATTAAAACAAATGGAAGGAGGTCAAATTGTCAGACCGTGTTACAACATATAGCAGCAACCTTTGTTTAAAGAACACATAAAAACCAAATTTGTCTCAGGATAAGTAACAGCACTTCCTAAATGTCACAATTAGGCAGCTTAAATTGTCGTTTTGTATAACCTGCTGGAAGAAAGTGGTTGGGTTTTTTTGCCTTGTGCAAAATTTCAATCTTGGATGAAATAAAGCTTTCCAGTCTTTTTTTTTTTTCCTTCCCTAACCAACTGTCCTCCCAAACCACAAGTTTCCCACAAAACATTGCATTTGGTCAAACTTTACAATTTGGTATCCAGAAACATCTGAGGAAATCATCAGAAAACCGTCATCTCTTACTATTACTGATTTCTCTGCTTGCTTTGTCATTATGTTTATGTATTTTTTACCTTTTAACTCAAGTGCCTCCAATAAGCCTGAAGCCCCAGCCTCAGACCCCTTCCTACCCACTATGTAGTCAATAGGAGGTAACTATGTCCAGCACCCACAAAAGTTGCTCCGGAACCCAATAATAATGTAAATTGTCAACTCCAGCTTAACATACAGTCCACCATCACGCTGCGAGCGTGCAGCCTTACACGCCACTGTGTCCCACAGGGCACAGCACGTTGAAGACCATGGGGTCTCATTTCTGTACACAGTGCCTCTGCTCCCTCTCTCTTACAGTAGCTGCGGCGAGCAGAGCAGAGCATGGGGACGGAAGGAGGCTTGAGAAAGCTGTGCTTTGTGTTGTGTCAACACAGTGATCTGAGAGATAGGTTGTACGGTATTTTTACAGAAGGTCTTTTCCCTGTTGAAGCCTTGAGAAAACAAACCCCCAATTCATTAGTGGGCTATTAAATTGTTCGGTTGGATATATGCAGCTTATTTAACATGGTATGTGTGGAACAGAAGTGATATATCAGCTGTCACTCTTAATATTTTATAATGAAGTATATAAATCATCGAGGGGTAAGTCTGAAAAGTCTTACTCAAGGGCATCACCTTCTGTGCTCTGTTGCTCAAAGGCGGGCTTGAATAGAGCAATTCCTGCCTCATGCAAGATACAATCATTTGCTTCTGTTGCTGTCCTAATGCGTTATGTCTAGTTGGACCAAAGCAAGACTTTTTGACACAGTCCTCCCCTTGCTCATTTTACCTGACTTGCTTGCCTCGGGGAAGGACAGCGTTAAGTGGTAATTGCCTCAGCCCAGTTCCAGGAATAAAAATTAGGTTCTTAGCTGTATTTACATATTTGCCCACTCTACCAGTATCCCTGGAGAGCAATCCCTCTTATCTAACCTCGCTGTGGCCCTGATACACCATATCATTGGAATGAATGAATGAGTTTTAAGAGTGCATTTAATTTAAGGAGTACTACCATGGGGTTAAACCTAAGTATGGCCTTTTAAAATGGTTCTCCCCAGGGGGGAGTTTTTTCTAACTCTGAAGTAGTCAGATACTGGTGAGAAAATGTATTCACAGAATCACAGAATCGTTTAAAGGGAATCGGCAACATTTGAAAAAAATAGATGCTACACCCAAGTTCTTTACCAGGGGTTATGCAATGGCACCTGTTAACCGAGGTCCCTTTCAGGAAAGCTCCTAAGTATGCACCTCGTAACAAGCCCACATCTAAATGTTTTCCTGACTAGGATGCTTTTCTGAATGTATGCCAAATGCCTAATTTCCAAAGGGATGCCCAAGTCCATCTTGGGCAATCTCTTCTGATTCACCTTTGACCTTCACATTTCAGGGTTTGGGAGTATTCTCTTCAATTAGACAGAAAAAGTTTCCATCAGTGAGAGTCTGGCTAAGTAAATCGCTTTTCTGCTGAAACAGTGGTGTTAAATCTTTCAGGGTCTGTAAAGTGTGAAAGCGCTTTGCGAGGTTGGTGGCTGCTTTCCTGATGCCAGGGGCATTTCTGGACTGCACAAGACAGGAAAGAAGCAAACTCCTCAAGATTAGTTTAGTCTTTGCCATCAGTAGCAGAGGAATATTAGCTAGCAGTCCAAACAAGCCGGCAACAGACCGTTGTTTCGAAGGTAGTTACAGAAGGTAGGTCTCCTTTTCGAGTGAGACTATAGCCCCACTGGGGATGGGGACAGTCCCCAGCTGCTGGGATCTGCCAGATGATAATCAGGTGGAATACACTGAGAAAGTGAGGAGCAGTGAGGCTGAAGATCTCCTTTCTTTGGAAATTTCACCTACATGGAGGTGGGATCATAGTGATGTCTGTGGGACAGAAGAAGATGGCTGAGCAGACGCCGTCTGTGGCATCTAGCAGAGGAGACAGATAGTACCTAACCGAGTGTGAAGCTTGTCCCTGTACCCCTATGGCACCGTGGGAAGTGCAGATCCTGAATAGCCACAGGGAAAGCAACAAAGGTCTGACAAAACAGTTGCTAATGGCAATGTGCCATTGTACGAGGTCTCACCCTCTACAGGTGGCCCCCAAACCATGTAACACTCAGGAAATCTTCTGCTTTGAAGGGCCAGACTTAGCCTGATCACGGCTGGAAGAAATTCTGCTCCCTGAGGGAGTAATTAGGAAGCTAAGCTGAAACTCTTGTTGAGCACACTTTCCCTTTACAGTGGTTTTCCTTTGCAACTTGGAGGGTAATTCTTCTTTGAAAACATTGTGCACATCTCACTGTAACAGATGCTGGAGAGAGCCATGCTGTTCTTTCCGTGACTGTCAGGAACGGAAGCAGTGAAACGAGGGGTAAAGTGAGGAAACACCTCATCTGAAAAAACACCATTTTTTTCTTCCTGTAAAGCCGAGGTCACTTCAGGTAATCATAGAGGCAAGATGCATTGCCATACCCAGATGCAAAGTAATGCACTTACCTAGTATCACGGGTTAAAATGATTCAGTTTATGCATCTGACATTGTTTTTTCTACATAAGGAAGTATGAGTAATTAGAAATCTCCTGTTTTAGCATTACCATAGAAACAAGCCATGTAAGAAGTAAATGAACTGTGTGTACAGAGCTGGATCAGGTCTTATTGAATCTACAGGAATAAAATGAACAATGGTGGAAGAGTCCAGCGGACTGAATATCTCAGTCAGCAGAGCATTGAAAACCCCGAACATTGTTCACCCTGCCACCATGTGTTTCTTTGTTCTCGATGAAATTAATTCTGCGCACTATCCATGTACGCACATTTGGCTTTGTCTCATAATAATGACTAACAGTAAGAGAACACAAATTAACATATTTTTCCTGTCAGGCTGTAGATTTTCTGTCAGTGATTCGCAAATGATTTTGCCATATAAAAGGTGAGTTTTTATTAAATATTACTTTTGAAAATGTACATTTAAACCGGTAAGCTTTCATCCATTGCAGTGGGTAATAAGGAAACTAATGACAAGTGACTAAACCTTTTCCCAGAGGACTGAACAATTTGCATAAGCACTCCACAAGCCACTTTCTCTCCCGCAAAGACAGTAAATTTTAAAGTTAAATGTCATATGGGAGGAACACGCGTAACATAAACTAAGGAAGAAATATCAGACTCCTGAGCAGATACGGTTGTTGTTGAACTTAAAAAGCTCCCTGGTTGTCATTTGCATAAAAATGTAAGTATTCATACCACCCTGACTGCACAAAAACAAGTGAAACACAGGTCTACATCATGACTGCTGATCAGAGTTACAGCTTCAGAGTTTGATTGAAAACCCAGGCATGTTGTTTCTATAGGATGGAAACTTCTGTAGAAGTACTGACAACACACATACCAGCGCAGTTGAAGTGATTTCAGTGAGGAAGAGATTGTATTTAAACAGGCAGTAGAGATCCCTGAAGAAAGATGGATTAGTATGAAACGGTAAATGCAGTTCTGTTTGTATGGGATGTAAAGGAGTTCTTTTGAAATGCTGTCACAAATACAGAAAGGCACAAGTCTGCAGAGTTACAAAGGGCAGATTCCAGCAGTTCTGGCCTTGCAGTGCCCCACTGATGCTGAAAGAGCAGCTTCCCCCCTCAGTCATGATAAGAAAATATATCCCGTATCCTTGCCCTGCCCTGTTGCCTCCTTTCTCTTCTGCACACCACGTGCACTTCCCTATGAGTAAGTGCCGTGGGTAGCACAGCACTTCAGTAACTCTGGCAACAACATTTTTAGATTGTCATGGACTGTATTTTGCAATGAGCTGAATATTCTGGCAGCAGTTTAGCAAAGGGCATTATTCTTGGCACAGGTCTGGCTCTGCTTACAGGAGCAGAGGGAAGTGCTGGTGAACCCGCAGGCCACATTACATGTGAGCCGGGGAGGGGCTACGCTGGACGAGCTCTGGGCTGGTCCTGTGGACTGAAGGGCTTCAGCACCTGACGCTCATTAAAAGCATTTGTGCATCATCTGGTTTGGTTTCTTCCAAAATGAATCCATTTTGTGGCTTCTGCACCTGCTGCACAGTGTGAAACAAAGCCCAGTGGGGCCAACTAGGTGAGTCCCTGTAAAAAAACACTTCTGATGTGAACTAAAATCTTCATGTCAACACAGTTTTGCTGACTGGGGCTGGAGTTTCCAACTTCTCTCGGCAGAAAAAGATGAGCGGAGCTTTCCAAATCCGCCGAGGAGAATCACCATGTTCCACACTTGCAGAGTTTCAATAAGAACCAAGTTCCCAGAACTACGAACTTAATTCCCAAAGTCTTGCTTAAGCTTGCTTCAAAAATCCTGAAATCAAAGGAAACACCTAAACAACTCCAGAATTTTGTTAGTATTTGGCAGGCATAAATATATTGGCCTGTATTCTCAAACAGCCTCCAATTTCTGAGGATGATAATAAGAAAAGTCAGGTTATTCTTGTCTCTTAGAAGCATTATTCTGGTTTTAATTATTTATTTGCAGGCAAAGGATTATTACTTTTTTGTGGGACTGCTTGTTGGGCTGGAAGCTTGAAAGCAAGCATTGCTGTAGTGGATGCAGAATACAGACTCAAAGTAGGCAAGAATAAAAAAAAAATACCATAGGAAACATTTTAAAATTATTGGGATGTGTTGCATTTCACTTGTAATAATGGACATTTTCTGCATTGAAGAAGAGAGTTGTCTGGGAGCTAAGCCAGGAGTAGCAATGGTAGGAGGAAGAAAGAAGAGAACCACACAGATATTTTTGTTACATATTGTCCAGAAAATGGCTGCTTGTAATGATTTAGTTAAACAAATAGTACTCACAATTCTTTGCACTGCAGATGCCCTGATACTAATGAGGCTCCATGGAAAGATACACAATAACGATAGCTACTGCTTTTTACTGCTCCATGTGCTTTGAGGGAAGTAAATATAAAAAAAAACAAAATAAAAACCTCTCAAATACTCCTCCCATCCAATAATATTGTTTTAAAAATTAGCTGTCCCCAAAAGTAAGCTCCTTTTGGCCTCATGAACGGCAGAGTAAATATTGTAAGGAAGATAAAGATTTGTCCTGGCCCGAGTGGCTGTGTTTGGGCTGGAGCAGGCTATCTGACCAGTGCACACACACGATCGTGCTCCCTTTACCCTCCAGCCCTCTACGTGTTTCAAACAGACAACAACCCAAGAGAGAAGTATAGGTCACGTATATGTCTGTCATCGTCAGGCTGCTCAATGCACCTCATGATTAAGAAGTGTCACCGACACAACAGCAAGACCCTGAAGGCAAAAGTGGGCTGGGATTGCGTTGCCTGGCTGGGGTCCTCCCCTCTGCAGCTCCGATGGCCCCGTGTCCCAAGGAGAGTCACTTGCCAGCCTTGTCAGCTCGTTGCCTCCGTGGTTCAACAAGCACATACGGGAGCAATGTGAGCTTGCAGCATATCACACTCTGCAACACCGAGCTCTGGGCCTCTCTCTTCTGGAGCACTCAACACTGTTCTCCATCCATCCCACAAACACCCAGGAGAACTGAAAAGCAGCTGAAGGGAAGTTGGCACCTGTGCCAACATGAGGTGACGAGGAAGAAAGAAACTTTGTGTGCTGTTTCAGGGGTTTGTGGTTGCTTCTCATGGGGAGCAGCTTGCAGTGACCTGAGGATTGATCACTGCTCCTGGATCTGTGGAATGGAACTCATGGAGCATGCGTCCCACTTCAATCATGAGTTACAGCACCAGGTAATGCCTGTGTGCATTTGATCTGTGGACACCCAACCAAAGATTTCTGCAAGGCCCTCTTCTGTGTAACTTCAATGCACTTGTCTCTGTGGTCCTAAATTAGCCCCGACTTTGCTACCACCTGTACAGAATGAACACTCCTGTGCAGTGATAAGTCCCTAAGTTGATTTAAATCAGCCACATAATCTGTTCTACCAAAACACTCAAAGCCCTTTTCAGTAACTGGAGCTATTCCATGATAAATTTCAGCTCTTGGCATAAAGAACTTCAGCTGTACAGATATGCTGAAAAGTTATTCAAAACAGTCTGAAAAAGAATCTGGATTTTTCCATTTTTCCTAGTTCTTGCATTTGAATTGAAATGATCTAGGTGAAGGCTGAACCAGAAATATTTCATTTAGAATTTTGGAAATATTACCAAAGTTTGAGGGTCGAAAGCAGAACTTGAGCCTGAAATTCTAGATGTGCAATGAGTACAGGTTGACCTAAAATTGAAATGTCAAACTGGGTTTTGTAATATTTTCATCATTTCCACAACACTTGAAATTTCCAAAACGGGTGTAATGATTCAACAACAAGTGCATGTTTTTTAATTTATGGAATTGGAGTTGCAAATGTGATTTAAACACTCGTACAGCACCATCTAAACTAGATTTTGTGTGTTCTCCTCTATCGCTAATGGGTCAGCAGTGCTGCTTCCACTATCAGTCTTGCTAACTCTTGCTATTTTATTGTGTTTCACATTATGATGCTATTTATCATTATTCCGTAACAGATACAAATCCATGGTGCATCTGGATCTGGTTTCTCTCCCTCACTTGCTGCTAAAAGAATATAATAGCAGAGGAATTGCTACACAGAAAGGCAATCAGGCAGACCAAAGATGTGGCACCACTTCTGTTCAAGAAGTGACAAACAGACCAGTGCTCTACAGCCAGGAGAAAGGGCAATGAAGGGGTATGATCTCTACTAAGTCCTGAGCAGCACTGAAAAGGTAATTTTGGAGTGATGGTTGTCTTTCCCAGAACAAATGATTTTGGGGTAAGACATGCAGGTTCTAGGCAGCAGACTGAGAAGAAATGCAAGAACAAATGCGATCTTTGCACAACAGGCATCTAAGTCGGAGCTCTCATTGCGACAGCATTATGGATCCTGTGGTTATGTGGTTATGGATCTAAACGGCTTAAAAGGCTTAAAATTAACTGAACATATAAATGGAAGAAAAATCCTCAGGGGCTGTTGAACACCAAGATGCCGTCTCTGGTGCAGGCATTCCCTGAGCTGCAGTCACAGAAGGCTGGTAACTATATTAAGAGAACATCACTACATGACTGCCTATTTTTATACTCTTCCCGAAGTAGGGAGCATATATTCCTGCCAGAGATAGGATCCTGGGCTAGCTGGACCTTGAACCTGATCCAATGTATCTGTTCTTGTGATCTTATATTAACTTTCAGTAAGAGGAAAAAAACCGAGGGGACATTTAAGTACTCAGGGCTTTTAAACTTTGAAGACTCTATGCCCAGTTCCCAGAGTGGAGTAAAAAGAACTTAAATCTTACGGGTATCAAATCAATATAATGATTTTTGAGTGGTTTGGGATTCTTGAACACCTGGGCTGTATTGCATAGTAAACCAGAACTTCGATATGCCCAAAGAGTCCAAAATAGAGCATAGATAATAAACATATTCACAGCTGTTTTCTGACAATCTTGAAGCACAATAGACTGCACCATTGTTTTGGTGCAATCTCTGATTTTCAGATAAGATTCTGGCAGTGCTAGAAAACACTAGTTCTTTCTCCACACATATTTTTCTTCAAAAATACCAAGAATCAACTGAAGCTCCTTGGCAGTTTTCCACAAATTGTTGAGGACATCCCTCTGCTGAGTGTCACATTTGTGGTTTTGTATTATCAAATGTAACATCACATGACTCAAATTAATAAATTCTAATTAAAAGATTAAGAACGTGATTTGTTCTACTGCAGTTCTGGATCCACGAGCGAATCACTGAATGAAGTTGTTAATTTGAGCCACAATATGGTACTGTATGTAGGTTTATTTTTCCCCACCTCTTTCATTTGAAGCTCTGATTAATAAGTCATATTCACAGGGGTCAGAAGGGAGAGAGAAAAAAAAGGTTATTGCTCAAAATTATCAGACTGTATAGGAAGCAGATTTAAACATCTCTTTGATTATCTCCCCTGGCCAGGAAGAGATATGGTCTACAGTTCATGGCTCATTCCTCATAATCAGTGAGGCAGAAATGCAGTGTAATGAAAATTGATCTATAGAACGTATTTGATTAGCAAAATATGAGCAAAGAAATTACTTCTGAAGAAAGAGAAAACTAAGAGCGTGTACCAGCACCAGCAGACAGACAGACAGACAGGCCTAATTTTTTGCTCCAGAAAAGCTGATAGGGTAAGCACTGGATGGATTCATCAAGCAAGGAGTTCATTGCTTCACTGACCTCCAAATCTTACTCTAGAGATTCAACTACAGAAATAGAGAAGCAAAAAGTAAAATCCCCAATTTATGATTGTGCTTTTTCACTAATTATCAGAGAGTGGAAAAACAAAGAGTAGTTTCACTGCTAAAGAAGACCTTGTTGCAGCAAAATACGTCTTCAGTTCTTTGTTTTTCCTTCAATTTCTGTTTGCATAAGCCAAGGCACATCACTAATGTCTTTTCTTCCGTGTTTTTTCATTGTAGAATGTGCATAGTTATAACCAGAAATCTGTGAGGATTAATTTAATACAGGGAGTGCTTTGATTTTCTTGGGCAACAGGTTTATAACAGCCTAAAAATATGACGGGGAAATAAAAGCATTCCCTCTTATCTGAAACGTGGATCTCTTACGTGGTCACTTGTATGTTCTCGGCAAAGTAATAACAAATGATCTTCCCATCTGTGCAGGCTCGCTCATATAGTACGGAAGAAAAATAACTTCTGTTGTTTAGATGAGCAATGAGAGAACATGGCGCAAGTCAGGATAAGCAAACACTCAAGGCTAAAGCCACATAGTATTCAAGAGCATGCATAGACTGGAATGTGTTCATGTAAAACATTTATGGCGTACTTTAAGAAGGAAAATCATAAACAATTGAGTCTAGTTGTAGAAAATCATGGAAAGAACAGGTTAAATGTTTAGAATCATTTTTTCATTGCAAATAGCTTAAGGCATTTGTATGCATTATTTTGCAAGGAAAATATTTGTCACTCCCTTTGGACCTGCTAAGCTATCTCTGGGGATTTCCATTTTCCATGCTACTCGCTATTTCAGCACCTCCATACGCTTACAGATTTTTGTTACAACTGGTTTCTGTGACTGCATTCTTCTGATAGACTTCTAATTGATAGCAGCATGATAAACTGTAGGAAGCCCTATCTCCATAGACCCGTTATCGCTGCTGCAGAAAGTCAGTCTGTCTGCACAGGCTATTTTTGTGCTGTCCCTGAGCCACAACTGTGCCCTGCACAGTCGTAAATCAGAAGCGAAGGCTGCCAAGACGCTGCCGGCGGTGACTGCCATAACCGTGGCCGGCTCAGCAGCACAGCCGTGGGTCTGCACCACTGTGCCCGGGGACCGTGCAGCACGGGGCACCTTGGCTGCTCCTCCGTGGCACTGCCCGTGGCACAGCCCCACCAACCTCGGCTCTGGAGGCTGCTGAGCCCGAGAGGCACTGCCCAGAGGAGATGCAGCAATGGGGAAGGCGATAACGATCTTCACCCCTTTCTGTGACTCATAGGCATACGTTTGCTCGTTTTGTTCCTTTGTACCGAAGATCAGAAGATTTCATGTTCCCTGATCCCAAAAGTGATGCCGAAAGAGAAGAAAATGAGGACACAGCAAAACATGTGAACAAATCCTCCAGGATGGGAAGGCTCCAGACCATGAGTGGGCAGGTACAGCTCCTGAAAGGAGCTGCTCCCTCTTCGTGTCAGGGTGAATTTGGTCCAAAGATCTCAGCCTTGGGCTGATCCTTCCCTTTGTTTTTATGTTCCCATCCCACAAAAATCAGCTAGGAGCCAAAGAAATAAAAGGCAGCCTTAGCCTTTTCATTTTTGTGTTGTGTTTTTCCTCCTCTCTCTCTCTGAAGAACAGGAACCCCTGCCAACAACACACAACGAGCCAGCTTGTCCATAGCCATGCCTGTGCCGGGATGGCCCTGTCTGTGATCTCGCAGTACTCTGCAGCTAGAAGACCAGACATACCATGGTTTACATTTTTTGGCAATGAGGTGCCAGCTGCTCTTAATATGAAATTTGGTTGGACAGAGTAAAGAGCAAAAATTGCTGCAATAGAAGAGATCCACTGAAAAACAGGTGTAAAATTGTGCACATTTTTAGTCCTAGGATGCTGCAGGAGCATCCAAGGGCATATTTTTAAAACAAAAGCACAGACTTGTGTTAATCCAACACCTGCCTGTACACAGCTAATGAAATCTGGTTGACGCTTCTGTAACCTCCTTGCATTTGAGGTGCCAGGTGCTTATTTTGTGTTTCATATGCCCATAGGTCTTGAGCTAACATTTGTGGAAGTCAGTGAAAGGACCCTCTGCTGCCTTCAGTCATCCATGAACCATGCCTGGAGAGACACCGAGGCTGAGATTACCTCACGGCATCTCGCCTTCAGAAGCACATGGATGTCTGGCAGGTGGTAATTGCTTTTTGCTGAAAAAATGGCTGAAATTATGCCGATGTATTAATATTCTGCATTATTTACAGGCTTGCTCGCTGGGCTAAGGTAAACATTCAGCAACTGAGTCACCTCGATCTGAACTTTTCTCTCTTGCTTTGAAATTTCACTTTACGTTCTCATTATATCTACAGCCACTGCTGTGTTTATACAGTTTGCCTCATGCCTCAGATTAATCTACAGTTTTCCACAGTCAATGCAACCTCACTGACAAATGGGAGCTTCGACACCCAGCGTTACTCATTTGCAGAAGAATGACCAGAAGAGCACTCTGAGGCCAAAGGAAGCGATGCCAGGTCTATTTTCTGTTTTGCTTTTATTCAAGGCACTTCCATTGAATCTCATCCACTTACAGAACTATTGTCTGGGAATTTTGCATGAACTAAAAATAAAAACAGCAGAACCATCCTCAGTTTCTGAAGGAAAGATGCCCTAGGTTAGATCCTAGCACAAGGCCATGTACAAAGTGCAGTGATATGCTCTCCTTTGCCACCAACAGGGTGTGGAGGGCAACTGGGCACAATCTGCCTTCCTCATCAGAATCCTCTAAATTTACACTGTGATTTAACCCCGGTTTTCATTCAGGCTTGGATTCCCACTGTAGCAGGTAGCTTGCAAGTATGCATGGGGGATCTTCTGGTTTACTCACCATTTTTGATCTGAGCGTCTTCCCTGATAATCCCTGCTGGACTTACTTATTTGGTTGGTTTCTGTTGCAGAACCCAGAAGCATTTCTAATAATGTGCAAACAGAGGTCACAGTGGTCATGCGCAAAAATCTTGTAGGTTTTGAATTTGTTTTTAAAACCTAGTTTGAACACCATGACATAAAGACTAAGGTGCAGCACAGTTGCCAAAAGGACAGCGACCAAGAGGTTAAAAGAGGAAAGAGGAAAGGAGGAAAAGAAAGATGGCAGAGGCACTTTAGATACTACACTGCATTAATTATACTTGAATTACATTGTTAAAAGGGAAAACAAAGTTAAATGCTCCATCCCAGTGGTGGCCAGTTGGTGCACATGGACATTTGGTGACATACCCATAGCCACCCAGGAAACCTGCAGTAAATGTAGGAATAACCCTTGCCTGGAAGTACTTTGACTATTAAAATGCTTTTAACTTGCTTGATGTATCTTTTCAGTACTCTGGGGATATGACTGTGGGTCAGGATAGGCCCTGCAGAGTTCATCAGTACGGCTGAGATTCTGAAAACTATCAAGCGTAAATATCTTTGAGCACCTTGGCTAACTTACTAGAGGAAGGGAGAGTAAGCACAGAGGACTAGCTATGCTAGTATTTGTGTTAAGTGTTTGAGACTAGATGTGCTTGCAGCTGTTTGACAAGCCGGAGCTAAATACTTACTCAACTTGCTATGTCCCGGGCCACCTCTCCTGGCCAGTTACGTCTCAGGGTACCCCCTGTAACCAGAAGCAGAACTAGTAGAGCAGCTTGGGGCATGCTGCCACATGCCTCATCTTCTACAAGTTGATAGCAAAGCTCATTCAGCAGAGCTAAGATTTTTCCCAGGATGTTTTCTCAAGGGTTTTTTTGAGTGCTTTGCTTTCACAGGTACATGTTTCTTCTGCCTTCAGTCTGGTACACAATTTGGGCAGAAAAGTAAAGTTTTAGCTTCAAAGACTTTGCTCATCTATTTCCATCACCAGTGGCTGTCTGTCACCCAGCAGAAGGAATACTCCTTTGTACTGTATGACCTGGATAGCTTTTCCCTTACTGCTGACATTCTAATGTGGTACCTGGGGGAAAAAAACCCCCCAAAACCCAGAAGTGTTCCAAAACTAGCACACTATTTTTTAAAAGGATACAGAAAAAGAAAATGACATTAACATGATCTTTCAAAAGAAGATATATATTTGTCTGTCAGCTTCATGTGCCAAAAAATTCAATCTTTTTTACCAAAAGCTTTACACCTCCTACAAGCTCAGAATGTTACCAGACCTAGAAATGCGCAATGAAGCCATCCTCCCCACCACAGATGACTTTGTTCTGTGCACCATATGCAACAGTTAGGACTGTATATTAAAGACTGGTATAGTAAGCTGAACAAAAAGCAATTTAAGCTGAATGGGTAAAAGTGAGAAGCTGAGGTTCAGTGAGATAATATCTTCTCTAAAAATCAGGGCCGCAATTCCCTTGAACTGAGTATCTAGAATTAGTGAAAGTTTTACAGCCCTACTTTTTTTTACCTGTGGAACAGAGCTAATGCTGCTATTCATTCACCTCTGTAGAGCACATCGTGCAATAACAAGTGTCAAGGATTAGCTCAGATGTAGTGGTTCTTAAAGACTGACTTCTGCATTCGTTTAAGGACATGCTAGCCTCTCTAGAGGCAGGTACCAGCGTGAGAAGCGCTTTTACTAGGAAACTAAACTAGTAATGAAAACAAAAACACTAACAACCACCCAAACAAAGGGGAAACCCTTCTTAGTTTATGAATTAATAGTGTTTCATTGTGTCATTTGAATGTAAAACTGTCAGATCTCAGGGGACATCACCTTAAAACCAAAGGGAAGAAATAACTCTCGGGTCTTGCCAAACCCATGTCTCACAACAGGCAGGCTAGGGAGACCAGGAGGAGCTCTCTTAAAATAATCACTATTCCCAAACTTTATTCTCACTGATCTGCCTTTTGTTTCTCCAGGAACCTGGCACGTCCGTGGCTGCCCAGCAGTAAGGAAAAGCTCTGCTCTGTTTCCTTCTCCTGCTTGTTGAAAGCCCCATTTACACACAGGTCAGACTGGGGGATGGGGCAGATGGTTCTCTTCACTAATTTTCCTCCCTAGGGTGGGTAATGATTTCTCAGAGCTAATACGTCCTGACAGATGCAGTCATACTAGTGCTCGCACTCTGCATCTTTGTTTGCCAGTTGGGGTCATGGTTTGGAAAGCTGATCTCTTAATCATTTTATCTGATGAATGTCACCTACTATAAATCGACAGTTGTTTTAGGTACCAATATTGACGTCTTCTGTTCTCACTGATGCAGGAGACAGGCTTTCGGTGGGGCTCGGTCAGCCAGAGACCAGGGTGTATGAGGCTGTTTGACAGTTGTCTTACAGATACAAAACTGCACTTGAATTTTTTGGCATGTTGGTAATTGGCACACACCAAAGCTCTACATGGCAGAAGTCCCATGTAGTATTGCACATCGCACCTCCTGTAGGACTTTGAACTTGATGAACAGCAGATCATAGGCAAGAGTTTACCATTCAATACTCTCAGCAGACGTGGAACTGTGACAGATCAGAGCAGCTAACAAGCGGTAAAAAGTCAACATTTTCCCAGAATCCAAGTGTTCCCTTTAAGTGAAATTATTCCATAGAGTTATAAACTACATCAGTCTTTACATTGATGTACTAATGTTATTGAACACAACCTAGACCATGTGCTAGGTGCAAGTCAGTAGCTAGAAAAAGTATCTCTTGGCTCTTGCCCTATTCCATACCATGTTTAGTTTGCAAATTGACTGTTCAAAGCTGAGTATATATGCTGACCAAAAGACAGAAAGCAGAAGAAGGGGAATGACTGGAATGTGAAAGGCACCGTTTCCTTCATGTCAGAAACCAGTAGGTGTCAAAACGCTGGCTGCACTCTACAGGAATCATACCTTCCCTTTTTCTCTCCTTGTCAGCTCAGTTTCGCTACAAGAGTCCTGAAGTAAGTTTGCACAAGGTGAGATACCTGTTGCCTTAACCTTAGTCTGCCTCGTAGGTAGTTGAGCAGTGATAACGTGCTGTTGCAGGGAGCTGCACCAGTCGGTCCCTTCTCCGAGAGGCGCCCAGGCTGGCGCTTGCTGCAGCAGGGTGCACGGGGCAGTGGCTGAGTGCCTGGGTGATCCCTCCAAAAGCGCCTTCACCTCCGCAAAGCTCCCCACTGGTGCTCCCTCCATCTGGGAGGTCCTTCCTGTGGCTGGGGGAGCAGTGGAGCTTTCTTGCTCTCTGGGACACTGGCATGGGGCAGGGCCAGGAGCTATGCAACGGCTTTGAAGGCAGAAGTGTTCCAGGGGAGGACGTGCAACAGGGCTGCGGTTGCTGCCTTGATTATCCCACTGTGGCACAAGTAGCCATAGAAAGAAGATTCACAGAGAAGGAGGATCTAAAAAGACATGTGGATATGTGAGCTGGTTTTGGCTCGGATAGAGTTAATTTTCTTCACAGTAGCTGGTATGGAGCTGTGTTTTGGATTTGTGCTGAAAACAGTGTTGATAACACAGTGATGTTTTCGTTACTGCTGAGCAGAACTTACACAGAGCCAAGGCCTTTTCTGCTCCTCAACCCACCCCACCAGCGAGGAGGCTGGGGATGCATGAGATGTTGGGAGGGGACACAGCTGGGACAGGTGACCCCAAATGACCATAGGGATATTCCATACCATGTAACATCTGCTCAGCAATAAAAACTGGGGGAAGAAGACGGAATGGGGGAATGTTCGGAGCGATAGCATTCGTCCTCCCAAGTAACCATTAAGCGTAATGGAGCCCTGCTTTCCTGGAGATGACGGAACACCTGCCTGACCGTGGGAAGTGGTGAACGAATTCCTTATCTTGTTTGGCTTGCACGCACATCTTTTGCTTTGCCTATGAAACTGTCTTTATCTCAACCCGCAAATTTTCTCACTTCTACCCTTCCGATTCTCTCCCCCATCCCATTGTAGGGGGAGCGGGTGAGCGGCTGTGTGGTGCTTAGTTGCCAGCTGGGGGGTCAAACCATAACATTATGGCAGCATTTTTATGATATACTAGCCTGAATGGCTTCACGATGTGGAATGTTACCTAGCACCAGTGGACTTCTACATCAAAATTACAGTAGTATTTAGTGCAGACAGGAAAGGGTAAGAGTTTAGATCTGAGCTGTAGCCCTGAGGTTAATGATGTAGCCGGAGCTCATAGGGTAAACCCGGACTGTTTGCTGCACTGTGCGCTCCCTTTTTAGAAGTGAAGTGTGAAAATAGTGGAAACAGGGCCTGAGAAAACTACCCAGAAACACATCATTTACATTACTGAAGCAAATTAATACCAGGAGGTATTTTTTCCTTACAAATAGGCCTCAAGAGATTGATCTAATTAATTAGCTTTGGGTTGTACAAAACTGACCCTTCTGCCTCCGAGTCACCACAGCAGAGAGACAACTGAGTGCAAAGGGCAAAATAAATGGAGCTGCGTCAAGAGAGCAAAGCCAGAGTACACGCCAAGCCTGGGGTTCGGGCTGAGGGCGTCTCCTAGGACCCATAATGGTGGGGTGCAGGTGGTAACTGGGCTCCCTTGTGAGCACTCGGGGGAATTAAGCCTTAAAGTTGTCCTAACAGCAGCTGATACAGCAAGGTGTGGCACGGTGCTCTCATTTGATAAGAATCACTGCTCAAAGCATACAAGTGGCCAAAGCATTTCTACTGTAATTCTACAAGAAATACAGAAATGGTTGCTTTGAATAGTCAAAATTGTAGGCTGGCTGAGAAAATGGCTAACCCTTAAAACAGTNACCGTGGGAAGTGGTGAACGAATTCCTTATCTTGTTTGGCTTGCACGCACATCTTTTGCTTTGCCTATGAAACTGTCTTTATCTCAACCCGCAAATTTTCTCACTTCTACCCTTCCGATTCTCTCCCCCATCCCATTGTAGGGGGAGCGGGTGAGCGGCTGTGTGGTGCTTAGTTGCCAGCTGGGGGGTCAAACCATAACATTATGGCAGCATTTTTATGATATACTAGCCTGAATGGCTTCACGATGTGGAATGTTACCTAGCACCAGTGGACTTCTACATCAAAATTACAGTAGTATTTAGTGCAGACAGGAAAGGGTAAGAGTTTAGATCTGAGCTGTAGCCCTGAGGTTAATGATGTAGCCGGAGCTCATAGGGTAAACCCGGACTGTTTGCTGCACTGTGCGCTCCCTTTTTAGAAGTGAAGTGTGAAAATAGTGGAAACAGGGCCTGAGAAAACTACCCAGAAACACATCATTTACATTACTGAAGCAAATTAATACCAGGAGGTATTTTTTCCTTACAAATAGGCCTCAAGAGATTGATCTAATTAATTAGCTTTGGGTTGTACAAAACTGACCCTTCTGCCTCCGAGTCACCACAGCAGAGAGACAACTGAGTGCAAAGGGCAAAGTAAATGGAGCTGCGTCAAGAGAGCAAAGCCAGAGTACACGCCAAGCCTGGGGTTCGGGCTGAGGGCGTCTCCTAGGACCCATAATGGTGGGGTGCAGGTGGTAACTGGGCTCCCTTGTGAGCACTCGGGGGAATTAAGCCTTAAAGTTGTCCTAACAGCAGCTGATACAGCAAGGTGTGGCACGGTGCTCTCATTTGATAAGAATCACTGCTCAAAGCATACAAGTGGCCAAAGCATTTCTACTGTAATTCTACAAGAAATACAGAAATGGTTGCTTTGAATAGTCAAAATTGTAGGCTGGCTGAGAAAATGGCTAACCCTTAAAACAGTGAAAAGCAAGCAGCTGCCCTTTGCTGCAAGGGCTTTGCCTGTTACTCCTTATTCCGGGGGAACAAGATCTGAGGTGGTGACAAGTTATTAGTAGGTGCAGCGCGGCCACGATACCCTTGCTAAAAATACACCGGGCGCCATGTCTCAAGAGGCTGTAGAGGGGATGGAAACATCAGGCTTCGGGGCTGCTTGTCTAAATTCAGTTTGATGTGAAACCTGAAGGCTTTTCTGCTCACCTTACCCACAGAGAGCCCCAGGTCTGTGGGGGCAAAGGGAGAGGTCTCGCAGCAGGGCTGGTACACGCCTGGCTGTGGGTACCCTATGGCAGTGACGTTCGACCCCACAGATGAATGAAAAATTGTTAGTCTTTGTAATAAAGAGTAAGGATGAACTTACTTTGCTTTGTGTATTATGAAGATCACCCTGATACCACCAGGAAAATGGCCATGCAAGGCGTGGCACAAGTATGGTTTTATGGTACGGTGATAATGCTTATTAATTTTGGTATCGTTGGATACCCCACCCGTTTACAGCTATTACTAAGGAATTGTAATAGTTTCCATCATTAGTACAAAGCATGACCTAACTACTACTGAAATCAATTATTTGTAGTAGAGACATCACCACCTTTGTCTCATACTTTGGCTAAGCCTCAGTGAGAGCAGTATGATCTATATTTCCTGGAGCTCTTAATCAACTAATGAACAAGAAATTTCCTTAATATTGCTGTCCCATCCCATTAATCAAGTTTTGCTTGTTGTTATTAATTCGCGTTATTAAAAAGCTTCTTTATTCCTCCTGGAGTTGTTGGGCCCACAGTCCTTAATTTGTCAACACGTTTTACGGCTATTTCTGCTAGGAAGCATCACACAAGGATGTTGCACAGAGGAAGGGATGAGGAGTGTCTGTGGCAAAGGACTAAGTGAAGAGTGCCGTGGGATTTAGCTGTATGGGCTACGAAGTATCCTGGCTTCTGACTGCACAGGCAGAGCCAGGAGGCACGCGCATAATTCGGGCACATTCTCCTCAGGAGACAAGGGCACAGACGTTGCTGACTGAACCAATTTCTGGAAACTGAATTTGGATCCAAGGAAGATTTACTGGGGTTCCTTTATGAGCTAAGCGAGGAGAAATGTGACCAGAGCAGATGTATAACAGCAACTTTGCAGAGTAAGTAAGAGGATGGCACAGCTGGCTGGGGAGTTGCACTGTGATCTTTGGCTGAGCTTTATGAAGTGTGACGGCAGAGTATTGCCTCCTGCGCAGAGCAGCCGTGGCAGAAATGAAACTATTTACTTGTGCATAACTTAAAGTTTTACCCGCCTACTCACCAATTGGTGTGTTATTCCAAAACAGTGGATAAAGTAACTTTGAAAGGCCTGATGGATGGCCAAACAAAATAAACAGGTTTAGCAAATGTACTGCAGCAGCTTAACCAGTGCTATTACAGCTACTAACAGACTGGAATAATGCTGTCAGCGTGTTACCTCCTGTCTGTTAACATCCTCCAGCACTGCCCGGTCTCCTGAAATCCCCCTCTCACTCCAACAGCAACGTATTTGTAGAACAACACTGAACAGTTTGGCACTGCTTGACTTGGATGGTCCCCCCCGGGGATTAGGAAATCTCTGCAAAAACATTGCTCCACATCACGGTGCGTGGCACGTGCACAGCTCCACACCCTGCTTCCCAAGCAATCCAAAGCCAGGAGAAGGATGGATGTAAGTGCAGAGGGAAGAGGCACCTTCCCTGCCTTCTCGCACGGATTCTTCAGTGGAGCAGCCAGAGCTGCTAGAATTAATGTATTCCGACTGTTATATTCTGCAATCTGTATTTCAGCTTAATTTCTGTCCCGTGGGAACTATAAATAGAAACTGACAGAAAAGAACACGTCTGACGGCAACTCGATTTTGTTAATTAGAGTTTTCTCTTTAAAGCTGAAATAAATCTGGAAGGCAGAAGGCACACGAGTGTCCCCCCGACGTCCCAACAGCCACGTGCGCATGTGCACGTGCACCCTCTTTCCCTTCCCTGCCTGAATGTGATGTCTGTGGAGTTTTGGACTGATTGCAGGTATTCAAATGCAATTTATTAAAACTACGTAATATATAACTTAATTGTAAAGGTCTCACTTTTGAATGACTTGATACTGCTTCCTTCAACATTGTGTGTGCATGTTCTTTTTTCCCTTTTTGCTACAGTAATGTCTCTCTGAAAAGGAAATGTTTTCTTACAACTGTTTTTAATCTCAATCTATTTTTAATCTATAAAACAGATTAATAAATTATTTAAAAACAATATTTAAAATATTTTTTAAAATTAAAATACTTAAAAGGGCTGATAGGCTGGGAACCTCAGCTGTCGCAGGTGATAAGAAGCGCTGTGGTCTATAAACTTATACAGAGGCACCACAAAATGTTAATTTATCACTGCATTAAAGCAGATATTTGAGAAAATAAACAAATGAACAAAGGTCTTTTTCCCACTTGCACCTATGCTCCTTTACACCAGTTTTGTGCTGGAAGGGACTGTAAGCTTGGACAAGTTTACGTTCTCAGTCCCAAGAATTTACAGGCTGCCAGGGAGCTCCTCTCCTTCTTCATTGCTTAGTCTTGAGGCTCCTCTGAAGTTGTAATTTCTCCAGCTTTCCAGACACTTGAATTTTTGAAGCTAGACAAGAGGTAAATGCCTCATGCAGAAAACAAAGACACTCTTGAGGAAGAAAAACTTCAAAGCCACGGAAGCCGAGGCCTTCACTGCACCACAGAAAGAGAAAAAGGCATGGGAAAAAACAATTCATCTTTTCTCTTTCGGAGGTCGCAGTCCATGTCTCGTGAGTCTCGCTGAACTTCAACGTGAAGTTAAACTGCGGGACGGAGAAGGCAGTAGACCCTGCTATGGGGGGTAAAGTCGTGGCTCAAGATCAGATTTCCTAGTGCCACAATGGAGAATGTCCTCCTGGAGAGATTATTGGGGTGCGCTACAGGCAGATGGTCACCCTCAAGCCCAAGACAGCACATGGGCATGAGCACTCCATGCCTCCTGCTTGCTGGGAGAAAAAAGGACCGGCCACTCAGGACTGGGTTTGCTGCCTCTGGGAAGTGAGGCGGCGGCTCTGACCCCACCAACGTCCCACTGGTGAGACGAGCCAGGCCGAAATGCAGGTCATGTGGATTGACCGGGGCCTGGAGGAGGACGCTGGGCAGCAGGGATGGGCCTGTGCTTGTAGACATTGGAAAAGAAGCAACTCGTTAGGTTGGGAGAATGGAGGAGGAAAGTGAATGCAGCAATGGTGGCAAGAATGATGATTTTGGGTCATAAACCAACAGTGAGGTTTTAGGTATGACTTTATGCTTAAGGACAATGTTTTAAATATCCCTGATGTCTTAATTTATTGTTTGCCCATGAAAACTCAGGGAAATACTTCAAAATAGTTCCAAAGTTATTTTTATTCTTTCCTGGTCTCATTCAGCACCGCACTTTAGTTACCCTGTTTCCACTGAAGACCTGAAGGGACACAGAGCAAATCATGGGACCAAGATTGCACGCCGAGCCATACGGTAGCTGGGGCTGTGGTGTGGATGGAGAGGACCTCTGAAAATCGTGCTGCGTGCCAATGACTTGGCTCCAGGATTGTTGTCTCTACATGCAGTGGAAAGGGCTGTTCAAAATCTCAAGCCTAATATCATGCCAAAAATCTGTGCTCCTTGGGGTTTTTTTTTGGTTTGTCATGAAAACTGTGACATGACTCTTTTATTCTCACAATTATTTCCGATGGGAAAGTCCTTATCTGCAATAAATAAACCCCAGCCTTTGGAGTTTATTTTACTGCATATTTATTTTTCTTGAATTCTTCTAGCTTTACAACTTTGCTACTTAACGTCTGCTTTACTAGGTGAAAAAGCCACGATACGGCTGTTAGTGGAAATGCAGCAGGCTTTTTTCAAAGTCAGATGCGCTGCTGACTACTGTAAAGAAATACGTACACGTTCAAGTCTTTCTGCATTTTCTGCAGTTATTTGAATGGGTTTTGCACTCGCTGTCTCTGATTTCCATGTGTGTTGGGTCTGTGTGGCGGGGCTTTGGGAGCAGGGGCAGGGGCTACACGGGCGGGTGGCCCCTGTCAGAAGCTGCTGGAAGCTCCCCCAGCTCCAAGGCGGCCCCGCCTTGGTCTAAGGCCGGGACATTAACAGACAATACAGGACAAAGAACCAGGCATCGAGACCTGCAGCAGAGGGAGGAGGGGGATGTGAGACGCGCACCTATAAAGAAGCTGGGAGTCAGTGAGGAAGGCAGCGGGGAGGGAGACGGCTGGAGCGGAGACTCCCCTGCCGAGCAACCCGTGAAGGACCACGGTGGAGCAGAGAGGGACCTGCAGCCCGTGGAGGACCCCACGCCGGGGCGGGGGCCTGCTCCCAGAGCAGACCGTGACTCTGTGGGCATCCCGCGCTGGGTCAGTGCGTTCCTGAGGGGCTGCACTGCGTCGGAAGGACTCCCGTCGGAGGGGTTCGTGAGGGACTGTCTGCTGTGGGAGGGACCCTGCACTGGAGCAGGGGAAGCGTGTGAGGAGCCCTCCCTGCCTGAGGAGGAAGGAGCGGCAGAGACAATCTCTGGTGAACTGACTGCACCCCCATTCCCCGTCCCCCTGCGCCGCTGAGGGGGAGGAGGGAGAGACATCGGGAGCCAGGGGACTCGAGCCTGGGGAGGAGGCAGGGGTGGGGGAAGGGTATTTATTTGTGCTTTAAGGTCTGGGTTTTCGTGTCTCCTTATTCCTACTCTGCTTTGATTGATAACTGATTAAATTGAACATTTTTTCCCCAAGCTGAGTCTGGTTTTGCCCGTGACCACAACTGGTGAGTGAACCCTCCCTGTCCTTGCCTCGACCCAGAGGGTTTCGTTGCATTTTCTCCTCATCCCGGTGTCGGGTGGGGGCAGTCAGCGAGTGGCCACATGGCGCTTTGCTGCCAGCTGGGCTCAAACCACGACACCATGGCTGCAGGTTTGCACTTTTTAAAAATCAGCTGATTTTTTTCTGTTTCACATCCGTTTGATGTTACTTTTCAGATTCTTTAGAAATGTAAGGAAAAGTTCAAAAATTTCTCCATGTTCTATGACCCAACAGACTGTCAAATTGTCCTTGATCCCACGCTTCCAACAGTAAGAACTTTATCATTTGGATCAGTGGATAATGGATCAGGCCAATATTCTTCTATGAGGACTGGACTTACCATAGAATCACAGAATGGTAGGGGTTGGAAGGGACNAAAGTTCAAAAATTTCTCCATATTCTATGACCCAACAGACTGTCAAATTGTCCTTGATCCCACGCTTCCAACAGTAAGAACTTTATCATTTGGATCAGTGGATAATGGATCAGGCCAATATTCTTCTATGAGGACTGGACTTACCATAGAATCACAGAATGGTAGGGGTTGGAAGGGACCTCTAGAGATCATGTAGTCCAACCCCCCTGCTAAAGCAGGTTAGCCTAGAGCAGGTTGCACAGGAATGCATCCAGGCGGGTTTTGAATATCTCCAGAGAAGGAGACTCCACAACCTCTCTGGGCAGCCTGT
>VZSC01018599.1:182811-202402 GCA_013398225.1 Steatornis caripensis
TGTGTTTAGAAATGACTTCCAGAATGAGCCGTTCCATCACCTTTCCAGGGATGGAGGTGAGACTGACTGGCCTGTAGTTTCCCGGGTCCTCCTTCTTGCCCTTTTTGAAGATTGGAGTAACATTGGCTTTCCTCCAATCCTCAGGCACCTTGCACTGATTACAGTTACAGACTTGCACTGATTTATTTTTCCAAGCCTTACTATGTCACATGCAAACAAGTATAAATAATGTTATTACAGTATAAATGGTGTTAATTTCACCTAAGATAGAAACTTTAACCCCTATTGATAGATACAACAATGAAGGTAAAGAAGATTTAAATCTCCAATAGGTCCTTGCTGTGGTTTCCAAGACACTTACCTATGCTTCTATAGATTGAAGGTATGTCTTCTATTCTTGTAACCATGAAAGACAGGCATATAAATGAAGCTTAACTATGACAAATATTATTTCTTGCGTTATCGTGTCGTATCACCCCTATTTAGCAACAGATCTTCATGGACTGTAGGTTTTATGAGATTTCAGACCTTGCCTGACTTTGACTTCAGGCAGCAAATACGAAAGGAAAGGCATTGGAGGGAGCAAGGCATGGATTAGGACTGGCAGGGGCGGGAATCTTTAATTTTCACAGTGTGACTTCATTTATGAACACTGCCAAATTTCTGCTGAAAACAAGGGCTTCCAGAACAACAATACTGCAGCTTTACAGTGGAAAGAAATCACACTTTCAATCAATGCTGGATTTTTAAGAATAATTAAGGCCTCTTTTAGGACTGCATTGTATGAGAAAGACTTCCTCTTCAAAAACCTGTCTACCCTACCAAAAATACTCCCTATACCTGCAATTTATTTATGCTAATGTAACCAGAAACAAAATGTGGTTATAATAAGTTGGAATCCTTTTAAAAAATAAAAGGATTCTGTTCTACAGCATCACTCTTGCTAATAATTTCCAAATTAAATTTACATAATAATATTTCTTTTCAGGCTGCTGGTCCAACAAATCGAGCTGCAACACTTCTGGTTAAGCTTTGTTCTGCAAGGATTCTGGAACAGTAATTTAGTTGTCAGTTTTGGGGCTGTGGGAACATAATTAGGTTTGTGCAGCTAAAGATGCACCTCTGTGGGGAAATTAGATGAAGGGAAGGGCTGGGTTGGGCTAATCTTGCAGAATTCAGCCCAGAAATTCGAAAGCAAGCTTAGATATCTCTGTAGACATACAGCATATTGAAAATAGGTTTTCCTGGAGTTACAGCTACGATATCACTAAATGGTAACAAAATGCATTCATAGGCCATAAAGAATAAATAATTACTGCTGTGCCTTTCAAGAAAAGTTCCTTCTTAATCAGGGGAGCTGTGCTAGCGCTGCTTCAATCGGATGAGGCTAATGGGCAAGAACATCTTGTTGTATTCTCAATAGTTACTGTTGATTCAGATCTTAAAAGTAAATTGGTCTGAAGCCCACCAGTTACATCTACTGATACTTCATCTTAGCAGGCGAACATCCCTGTCACCTCGTCTTTTTATACTTTCTTCATGTGTTTTCCCTCTTAGTCTAGAGCATCCCTCCTCTGGAGGAGGAGAGACACCCGCCCGTGTTTGGTGTGGTGGGTCCCTGACTTCCACCGCAGCAGCTGTGTGCTCCAGAGATAAAAAATGAAGGCCAGAGGGCTTTGTGGCTGCGGTGCAGTAAAATCAGAGCCCTCACACTAATAGTAAGGTCTCACAAAAGCAGAACAGGTGCCTGAGCTGTGAGCCAAGGAAAGGCAATTCCTGGGGTGCAGAGGGGCACCACCACTGGCAGGGTATGGCCAGCATTGCCTTGGTGGGGCTGGCATGAGGACACATGCAGCGCAGCTCTCGCCTTTGCCTGGTGGGGGACCATTCATCCTCTTGTGCAGTGAAAACGAGAAAACACATGTACTGAGCCATACAAACTGGATCCGACTCACCCCGTGCAGTCCGGAATGTTGCTTCTTATTTAACATCACAAGAACAAACCCATTGGTGTATGTGTGCACACGTCTGTCATGTCTGTGCCAGGGATTATACAGAGCTATAAAGCTGGCTGAAGCGAGTAAGGGAAACACTCCTGCAGGATATCTACGTTTCTAGGCCACCAGTAGACAATGAATGTCCAAATGAGCACAACAAAGTAAATATAGCAAGCCAAATTTGAGTCCTCTTCTCCTCTGCATCCTTGAAAGAGCTTGTTTATTCCTCTAGCTCCTAATTCCTGGAAACAAGCCGCTGAATTGTAAATGTAGGTACCTAGGCAACAGGGCACGATGGAGATAGATACTCAACAAAATTCAAGCCTTGCCTTTCCCATTTTTTTTTTAATATATTGGCTTAAGCTGTGTTGGTCAAATTCTATACTCAGAGGGGAGATAATAGGTATTATTACTGTAGAGACAGTTTATAGCAAAAGATAGGGGAGGGGTTCTCGCTCTTTGAATTATCACACAGCCCAGTGTGAAACCTCACCCCAGAATTAGGCTGGCTCGTGCTTTCTGGACAAGGCCACTAGCTTTTCCATCTCATCTGTTAGGTGGCTGAAGACATGAACATTATTTCCATCTTGGAAAAGGTTTCAGCTGCCAGGGAAAACACCTCATGCTTATTCATCATGTTTTGTTAAAGGGTTGACCAGATGCAGCCCTGCTATCAACTCGAGAGGGCTATTAGGGCAAGCTTCTGCCAGCTGTACCTCAGCTGTACCTGATGGCCCAGCTGTGTCAGGAGCGAGCCCACTGCATCCTCGTGGTGGGGAAACTGCCCGCCGCTCGGCAGCGTTAGCTGAGCAGATGAGCTGTATCACTGACAGCGGCGCAACACGTAAGGGGAATAACACATTGCTTCCCAAGGAAAGCAGTAGCTGGCCAGTGAATGGCTACTAAAACAGTGATCTGGTTTTCATGTGGTTTTAGTCCTCCGGTTTTGCTCCCTTTAGGTTATGCGATGGAACCCCAACTAAACGTAAGACAGTCTAATTTTTCTGCTTCCAGGCACCATCAGCACTATGCAGCCCACTCAGCAGCCCACTTGCAGCCAAACTCGGTTTTTCTGTTGATTATCACTTTGCCAGACAAACAACCAATGCTAGAGCTGTGCAGACTTTGTATAACCTCTATAAAACCAGTTTTTAATTGGTGAACAGGTGTCTTTCTGCATACATTTCTCACAATAACGACCTTAGGAGAGCGTTCTGCATTCCTCCTTCTTGCATTTATACACGAACTCAATTAATTTGTGAGAGCTTAGATCCAAAAATGTAGCAGAAAATGTGTTTCTGCTGAAGTGTCCTCCAAAGAACGTGTGACTCAGAGCGAGTGATGAGAGGATTCCCTGGAAGCAGTGCTCCCTCGAGTGCTAATTACCATCTGCAATAGCTCCAGTATCAGCCTTCCAGCCGAAACAAACAGGGCTCGAACCCTTTGGTCTGCCGGGAGACTCGGGACTGCGAGGGGCTCTGGGCAAATGAGCTGAGCGCACGTTTATAGGTAGCAAATGTAAAACCAGTTCTGGAGAGTATGCAGTGCCATACAAAAATACCGAAACACTACTTTGCTGCTTTGTAGAGAGGGCAATAGGGTGGCTTTTCAGAGCCGAGGTCTGTTGGTGGTGGGATTCTAAGTTTAGTTGCACCTACATAACATACATGGTGATGAAAGCTGCTTCTCACAGAGCCTGTAAGCTCTTGCTTTTTCACACGAAGGCAGACATAAAAGAAGCGTGGAGACAAAAGCCTAGATCTTCAAGGCTTGGTAAGTACCCGACTCCTGGTGATAGCAGCAGTGCTATGTGTATAACATCACTGGGGATTTAAGGCTACTATCAGCGGCCTTACAAAACATCAAAGCAAAGAAGAAAAAAAAAATTGAGCGTAATTGGACTAAGCGACAGTGAGGGGTGCAGGAGGAGAGGTAAGTCTGTGGGGCAGGGCAGGTACAAATGTTTCCGGTGAAACCAGGGAAGAGTTTTGGATGTCCAAAACTTTTTCACCTGAGTGAAGGACTGCAAGCAGGAGAAACTCCAGCTTGGGCCCCACGGCAGCTCCGGTGGGAAGTGGGACAGGAGGGCAGAGAGAGATGCCTGCTTACTGAGGGCGAGAAACGTGCTTCCCAGGGAGGTGCTCCATGAGGCGGTTGCAAATGACTGCCTGCTTTTGGGGAGGTTTTGGGCAAATCCTGTTCCACCCTGGTGCGAGACTGGAATGACAACAGAAGTGTAAAGACAAGGGTTCACGCAGGTGAGGTCCCGCAATCACTCTTAGGCACACGTGGTGGAGCGAGGAGGAGCAGGGAGGCTTTGTGCCCCAGACGGGGGTTAGGGGAGGCTTTCAGAGATGTGAGGGATGCAAAACCAAAGGCTGAGAAATGTAGGTACACATCCTCACACCCCCAGACTGGAAGCCGCTTTGCCCCATGTTTTTTTAGACAGGAATGTACCAAGAGAGGCCAAAACCAAACCCAGCAGTAGTAAGAATCCTACTCAAAACATGTACTCGCAGGATACCTCTTTTCTGAAAGAACATGCAGGCTGCAAGCAATGCTTGACTATAACAAGCCAAGGAGAAGAAGCATTAACTGGAGGCCTTTACGGCTGCGAATTAGCATAACAAGCAGCAGGCCTAACACATCTGCCATCTGGCCACCTCTGAGTGTTATGCAAAAAGCTTAAGTCATGAGGAAATTACTTTGCTAGTGGTAAATTATGTTGTATTAAATAGCAAACTCCCATTCAGCAACGTCGCATACCAATGACAAAATGCGCCGTGGTGTCCTCCATTTCCTTCCAATACATGGAAAAGCAACTCTTTACTCTTTCACATTGCCTATCTTTTTAGTCTTTATTATCTCCAAGCTGCATTTACCATCTTATCTCAGAGTTTGCGTGATGTGGCTGCACGATTCCCCTGCGCCCCTCTGCATGTCCCTCACCCTTCTCCTGGGAGATCACTTTCCCAAAACAGCTTTTTCTAGAAAGCTCCAGACTTGCGGGCCCTAAGAAAGGCTTATTCCAGTCTGGGAATAGTTCATCATTGGCTTGTACCTCTCTTAGGGGAATAGGATGTTGGTGAGAGGCGCAGCGTAATTTTGCTGCTTTGCCTTTTGCAGCCACAGGTGTGTTGGTGCTGTGCCGGCCGTGTGCGATAGCTGTCAATCCACAGACAACTCAACTAGTGGCAATCACTCAGGAGAAAGCAAAGGGGAATCCTTGATCTGTGGATTATCTGAGGTTTTAGATGAGATGATCCCGACACACGTGAAATTCTTCAATGCATTTTTTCATCGTGGAACAATAGAGGTTTCTCACTTAACCTATTTCTTCCATAGATTCAGCTTCATATTCCTGCGATATTCTCTTAAAAGATTTCCCCTGGAACTAAGGACTGCTTGCAAGGGAATATGCAACTGCCGAGCAGCAGGTTTCCCAAGCAAACTTTGGAAGAGTGGCCATAGGTCTATGTGATGCTACATGAAATTCCCAGGTGCTTTTAGAAAGTTCCAGATGCTTTCAGTCACCCATTTCAGCACTGATATAGCCAAGGTGCCACCTTCCCAGATCTAAAGACCACTTATTTTATTTATTATTTTATTTTATGTTATATTTTATTTTTAACATCTTATTATTTTTGTACTATTTTTATTTTATTTATTTTTGCAAATGAAACAAATTTATTTTTTCCTGTATGAGTCTATTTTCCTTGTGGGGAGCAGAAAGTAGCTGGGGTAACCAAGAGGCAAAGAAGAAAACAGCCTTTGCCTATAAATTAGTTTTCACTGGCTCCTTTGTTCGCCAAAGGCCATGGGCTGATTGCGGGTTAGGAAGAAACGCAGCAATTTGGGATTATGCACGGATAAAACAGACTTATGCTCATGAGCTGATGATATGTCATCATAAATTACAATCCCGCGGATACAAATTTGGACTGGGATTGTGGAGGCAACGTTCAGCAGGTCTGGCAAATAATTTACAGTGTAAAATGATCGTCTTTACTGAAGAATGTCACCATGTGGACAGGGGAATTAGGGCAAATAAACCCTGGTGATTTATAGGTTACCACAGCAGTCAGCGTTGAAGGAGGAGGCAGCAGACTGGGTTTTATCTGCTTTCCAAGATACTGGGATACGTGGTAAGTGATAACAGGGTATTTTTGGTGTGCTGCTACTGCTTTCCTTCTAACGGACCCCACCCCGGTGTAATTAACTGGCCAGTTAGCAACATGGTGTGTACAGCTGGGGACGTTTAGACCGCGTTGAGCTGCCAGGGATGCGCTCTGCGACAGCCTGCTGTGGTGCATCTGCCGGAACGGGCTGCTGCCATGGGCAGCAGCACAGCCTCACCAAGCTGCCCGGTGGAGGACCATCAGCACCACGGGCACAAAAAGGCCAGCCGTGCGTTGCCTCCTGACTGTCTTTGCCATGCTTGGAGGTACCTCATCAGGACAGAGACTTGTTGCTTTAAGTAAGACCTCTCAGCAACCAGCTGTAATTACCAACACCTGATATGAAAAGACACCTTAAAAGTGTAATTGGAAAAATAAAGACGTCATGTCCTTCTGCAAGAAAAGACAACGTGACTGTTCATGGCAAAGCCATTAAAACACACCTCTCCCAAGGTTTTCCTTCTTCTAAGGACAGAGAAACACAGTGGGTAAGAAAAATTGCAGTATCGCAGACAGGGCTTTGGTTTAGGTTCCTGAGGGCCAGGAAGAACGAAGAAACTGCTTGGGCCACTGGAACGCAGGTGCTGCTCAGCGCCATGCTCAAAGCGCTGGGGACAGCGGTGGGAGGAGATCTCTCGCAGAGGTGGAGGAGACAGCGTGGGTGAAGCAAAGACAGCTTGCTGTGTGCCACAGGGAAACATTTTCCTTTCCTAATGAAAAAACTCTGTGCTTGGGCTCCATGGAATGGGACTTCCGATATCAAAATAAGCCACAAACATGATGCTCCATAGGTTACTTTTAAAAATCTTTTTAATGAAGAAATAATTCCATTCCAAAATATAGACACACAATTAAATAGTTTAATCACTTCAAAATATAACATGTCCCCAGTAGGTTCCAACACACACGCACACAAAACAATACTTAACAGCAATACAAAAACCCCATACAATAGCAGTTCTGTTACAATACCAATGAATATCGTGACATCTTTAGTGTCTCTGTATCTGTCTCAAGTGGTGTCAAGTACAGTAGTTTTAAAAATGTCTTACAGTTGTAGCCTCAAGATGTAACTCTTCATACAGGTCTTTTTTTTTTTGGTTCAAAGGTAAAAATGCCCCTTTGTTTTCAGGACACAGTGGAGTGCTTGTTGTTCACAGCTCCGTCTGCTGAATTGAACCAACGTGATTGCAGCAACCCAAGGTTGCAATATTTACAAGGTCTATCTACAGTTAATTGCCAAGAACCAATAAGGATGGGAGAAAATGACTGAAAGTAAAGGTGGACACACTTATGGTAAATTATGATGCAAGAATTTGGCTCATGCATATAAGAAAATACATATTATATCACAACAAAGGCCACACACCTTTTTATGCAGTTTAGTTAACATTACTACTTACAGACAACCCATTCTCCACCTTCGCTTTGGACATTCGAGGACCCTATACATCTTCACATCCCTGTCTCCTGATTCCAAACCACTGGTTTCCCTCCAGTGACAGTAAAACCACTCGGAGTTTTGACTGCTGTGGTGGGGCCATTGGTAGTTAAGAAAAGGCCTACGCCAGGGACCTCTTCTGTAACTCTGTTTTAATGACCGCAAACCACAACCAAAATAATATTCAACAAGCAGACAAAGACCAGCTGGGCGAAAACGCAGCCAGCTTAACAGTTGGAAAATGCTTAAAATAGGTATTTGGAGAGCCAAGTAAAAGGTGCTTTGTCTCAGAGCTCCAGGGCGTAAGGGCCCCAGAGCTCTGTTGGGGATCATCTTGTTGACACCAGCCTGACAGAAAGGCGCTTGATCCGTCAACTTTTTTCCTTACTCCTAGTCCGGAAGCCCTTGCAATGGATTTATTCTGTTGCACCTATTTTAAGCACAGCGATAATAAGCACGCACACATTAAGATGATGGGAGGGATCTATTACTGTGGGTACAGTTAAACATGTCATGGGTTGAATTAGTCAGCCATTGCATGTAGCTGTGTTCTAGCTTGTTTCATCTCTGTTCAGGAAATGCTTGCCTGGAATCCTGAGCTGACAGCAACATCTACACCTTCACTGGAGTAGCTTTAAACGTGGAGTGCTAGGCACTAGTGGAGGCTCACCCATTCCTGAGAGGAGGTTGGAGGAGGGAGCATCAGAGGATACGGTGCCTGCCTTGCCAGGACGGCACATACCCCAGGAGCAAAGACCAGTGACTGCAAAAATGAAAAGCTTAAGTGAAGAACTCCGGACGCCTTAATATGCATTTGGATGCCCGAGACCAAGCCCAGGTATGCAAGGAGATGCAGACGAGAGATCTGCATATGCAATAATACAATATGAAAGTGAAAAATGGTAGCAGCTCTTTCATACAGATACTCATTCCCTACCACATAGTGCCCAGGGAAACAGCCACGAGCCTAGAGAGTGCATGCAAACAAGTGAACTTACTGGGTCGAGCTACACAGCAATCTCACGTAAATACAGCCGCGCACATCCACGTCACCGTGAAAGCAAGGACAGACAAACCATGTTAACCTGCTTTAGATGGGTGTCATCTCATCGCTTGCTGTAGGCAAACTGTGCTGGTGTGAAATATCTGTATGAAACGCCACTGTTTTCAAGGCTGTTAGTGTCACTTCACGTCACTCAGATGCTGGAAGCCGTAATATTGTATTAGGGCAGTAAGGTTACATTAGCGCAGGGCTCGTCCCGAGCTAACACCCTGCGCTTCTCAGGAGGGCTGCGCGGCCAGTGCATAACACGGCACTGCGTTACTGCCTGGCTTCTGGTCTAGCTGTTCCTGGCCTGGCTCTGATTTCTCTGCACGGCAGTGCTGTGCGCCATACAGGTGTCACCCTTATTTCCAAGCAATATGCTGTGGGGAGGACGTTCCAGCTAGTTTGTGTCAATCCCTGCTCAGGAGCATCTGTAGGTTTGTAGTCACAGCAGAGCAAATGCTTTTTAGCTAGCAGTCTCACTGCCTAATCCAAAATGGCCAGGTACGTCCCCTTTCTCCTGAAATGCCTTTATACTCGAAAAATACTAAATGGGACAAAACTCCAATTCTGTAACTGTATGCCTGTCCTTTTGGAAAAATCCACCACTTCTCTTGTGCTTTTCACCCATAGCTATTTCTCCATCCAGCTCCGAAAGAGTCTCATCACACATTTCCAAGAGTGCATGCAGAACATCTGGTGGCTGGCTAAGGCAATACACATTCGGAAATAAAAAGAAAACAGTCGCAAGCGCACTTTAAGCCTGTACATTTAAAGCTGAAGGCCTCGAAATAACATAATGGGGAGGGAGGAGGAGGAGGGGCAGAGAGACGGAAAGAGCCGGTTTGTTGAACACATGCTTACTAAAGCTAAAACATCAATGAAACGATACCATGGAGGATTATACGTAACGTCAGTCAGTTCAGGGATCTTATGGCACCTGTGGTTTATAAACAGCTTTAGCAACGAGTATTTCAAAACATAGTTCACAGTTTTAAGAAGATCTGTGCTGATTTAAAAACTAGATTCTATATCATTTGAATGTCACCTTTTGTATATGATATCTATTTGGAAAAAAAGTATTTACACTAACTTCTATGGCTGATTTGTTAGATTATTTTGAAAGAAACATTCCTAAGTTACACATTAGCCCTAAATTAGAGAGTTTTAAAATTATTATTATTATTAATTATATTATTCTTATTATTTTAGTACATTTTTCGTAAGTCTTGAAGACTTGCAAACAAATTGCAAATATAGTCTGGTACTTTGTTTTTTGGGCTACTAGATATATACACTCAGGAGTATAATCATTCAGTGTTAAATGCATAATTGTAGCTTTTCATTTCTTCTGTGGAAAAAATGTACAGTGTATAGTAAACCGATCTACTAAAATCTCAAAGTATTCAGAAATCAAATTTCTATCTATAAACAGTATTGTCATTGTAAACTGAACAGGTTCAATATCATGTGCAAAGGGTTTACGTGAGTTATTAATACCGCCATCCTTTGTAACAGCAGTACGTATGTCAGTCTGTTTTCTTCACCGGTAATGAGCCATGTTACAGAAGATGTAGCTAATATAAGTTAGCTTTAAACAAAAGTCTTGTTGTCAAAAACACACATCTACAAACTACAACTCTTAGAACAAAAGTACTGTGCTACAGTCCTCAGAACTTAGTTATGTGATTTTTTTGTCAAGAGATGCTGCACCTCTTGGTTCCACTCTTCTGTGAAGTTTGCAGCCGAGTTTTCTTCATCGTCTGTCCGAAAGCAGCTCTCCTCATCATCAGTTCTTACATAGCTTTCATTGTCCGTCTGACTGCAGCTTGCCTGTTGAGAAATGTTTAGGGAAGGTTTTTAAAGAGTTTTTCAAAACTTGGTTTAAGATGCCACACCCCCACCGGCAGAGCAAGTGAAGCCTCTGCCTGCTGCTGTATTGAGACTGAAAAGGAGGAGCTGGCCAATTCCTGTGGTTATGCCTGAAAAAATTAAAGAAGTGGAAAAGCCATTCTGCCTAGGTAAGCCATAGGTATTTGAGCTGTAAACAGAAACTTACAGGGCACACGGGCCGTTGGAAACTCTTCTTAGTACGGGTGAGAAGACTTGCCCGCTCTGCTGTGAGACCCGGGGGGAACTCAGCCTGCACTGACACAGATCTGCAGATGTTCCCATTTTCCCTTCCATTTCACCCTTCCAGGTTGCTCTATACATTACTGGTAGCAAACCCATGGAATATTCCGCTCGTGCACAGTGTCCAGCCACTCAGTTAAGAGTCACTCACCATCGTGAGCCTCCCCTCACATGTAAATGTCTAGGCCTCGATTTACGTGCCTGGGTATGTTTTACTGTGTCTATAAAGAAATGTAGCTACTGAAAAGAATGATTCTAGGTGCTATAGCTCATAAACAGCCTAATGTGCTGATGCACCAGTTTCTCCTTGGTGCTCCTCCGTATCCAGAAGCATCAGTAAGTATCTTAAATTCCTATAGCAGAGGCATCAAAGTTTTAGTTGGTAACAGAAATGGAAAACGCTTGACAGATGACTGCTGCTCTTTCTCAGAACTACGTCAGGATCTACACTCAGGTAATATCGCAAACTTCTGCTTTTGGCATATTTATCGTAAAGGCACTGTTTACACACTTGACCAATTCAGAGTGAGGGAGCTCATCCTTTTTCTCTTGAACTACCGCAGACAGAAAACCAATTCGCATTGCGGGCGATCCGATAATAACAGTGTAAAAGACCGAACCCTACTGACATGAATTCTTTTCTACTCATTTCAGGCTTAAAGCTCGTCTACAAGATGAGAGATGAAATGCAAATCACTTGAGTAAAAAAGAGTTAAATTAAAGCTGATGAATGAAGAAAGGTCAGGTAGTTTAGCTTGCTGCTTCTCCTTCCTGACACCATTTGATTGTATTAATATTCAAAACCACAAACGCTTCCATCCGATTCCTTAATACCTAAGCATGCCAAATGGTACGATGATCTTAATTTAGTATCTCCTTGTATCAGGCGGTTCTAAAAGACCTAGCATTAACATTTTGTTGATAAATGGAAAGGAAACTTGCACTGCAAGTCTAACGAGAGGCTCATGGAAAATCTTTGAGGTACATTGTAAATGAGTATTTTAAAAAAATCAGACATGCATCTGCACTGCTTAAGTCTGCAAACTAATTTGGAAGTCATAGTAAAGCAACATTTTGCTCTTCACAATTCAGCCAAAAAACGTCAATGAAAGGCATGGAAAAGGTCACTTCTCAGCTGCCTGAGAATGATCTTTATTGAACGAATTTCAGGGTTATGTAAATATAGGTACATCTCATATTTCTTGATGGTATTATTATAAACCATGAGAGCAAAATAAGAGTGGCTTGTGAAACACTGGATGCATTAAGATGCATTGATAGTACTGCAAAGTATTTGGGTTTGCTTTGAATTTTCTGGATAAATTACTTCTCTTCAGTGGAGTGCAGAGAGGTTATTCTAAATGCTCTCAAAGCTTCTTTTGGTTCCACAGCCAGCACCAGGATAGAGAGATTTTCATACGAGAAATAAGGAGTACTAATGAACCTCAGAGCTCTAAATTCCTAACAGCATTTTGGAAATGCCTGATTTAATTCCAAGTTAAGACTCTCATGATTTGTCAGGTTACAAAACTGTTTCTCAACCTTTTTTTCTAACTTAATCAACGGGTTCTTTTCTGTTACTTATCATTCGGCGATTTTCAAAAACCATCCCCACCACTTGTGTAATTTTAGAATTAAAGTCACCATACTAAAGCTGCTTCTTCCCAGTTAACTCGGTCACAGTTCTTTTACAGCTTTTTTACACCTACATGCTAAGAGGAGGAGGACTTAAAAGGGACAAATAAAGAGGAAAACCAAAGTAGAGCTGAGTGAATGTAGCAGACATTTTTGAAAATTACTGTGCTGTCAGCCCGCTGTTATTTTCAAATGGAATGGTCCACATAATGCTGTTTTTATGTATTTGTTCAGAAAAAACCAAAACCATTTGGTTGGGCTAGTAGAGTACGACTTATGGATGTGAGGAGATAACCTAGTGCCTGTATCCTGCTTCTGCACCACTGCATCGTTGCCTTAAGGGGGGCAAGGCTGAAGAAAGTAAGCTTGCTGAGGCTGGGGCAGAGGTGGAAAGGGAGCATCAGTTAGCAGCCATTTGAGGGGTAGTTACAAGGATAGCAAAGCCAAAATCTTCTTGGCAGTGCTGAGTGCTGGAGCACACAAAAAGGATGAAAAAGACAAACTGCGTTTCGGGAGGTTCAGGTCAGGACATTAAGGGGGGAAAAAAACCCAGAGGAGGGTGGCACTGCACTAGAGGGGGATGTCCGGAGAGGTGGTGAAATCTCTATCCGTGGAGGTTTTCAAGTTTTTGCTAGACAAAGCCATGGCTGATATGGTCTCATGTTGGAGCTAGACCTGCATCAGGTGGGACAGTTGGGCAGACAACCTCCTGAGGACCGAATCGACTGATGCACCTACACCACTGTGATCTCCTGAGCTTCTGGCGTGAAGTTCATGCTAGGAATGCACCACGGTGCATGAACTTTAAAGGCAGCCAGTCAACTCTGACTAGCAGTTTGGGGTCCTACAGCCAAAGAGAGGCCAAGGCACGGCTGGGAAAGGTGACCTCAGGCAGTGAGCACAGCAAATCCGAAACCCACACATCCATTAACTGTGGGCTAGTAACCTGACTTAGACACTGGGCTACGGATCCTGTGCCCCATCTTTCCCAAATGGTCCACGTCACAAAGGGCTGAAAATGTCAGTGGCCAGTGAAATGCATGCTAGCTCAAAAATCTTATTTCCTTCCCTGAAAAAAACAGAGATGCAGGGCAGTTGTGTCTTCACAGCACTTAAACAAATCCTCTGTGCCCTTCAGCTTAACCAACAGCCCTTCTCATAGCGGCACAGTGGGCAGACTGGACTGAGCTCACCACCTCCCTTGGCCCATGGGTTTTATCACCTGACATTTGGCAATATTCCTAATCTCCGCTGGTAAACATGAAAACAGAGTTTGGAGAAGAAGGGAAAATATGAGAAAAACATGAAAGTGTTACTTCAATAAGACTTCTGTCCTGGAAAAACAGCCAAGCTGAATAACTAATAATTTAACAATGCATTAATATAGAAAAGTTGAAGGGATTTGGATGTGTTGTGCTTGGAAAATTTTCACCCATTTCAATAAAACCCATTCAGTCACTTTTGCAACGGAAAATGTCACCCCTGGCCACCCAAAGCCCCAGACCCCACAATTTTTGTGGTAAGGTTCAGAGCAAATGAAAGGGTTTGGAGTGGGAATGGAACTGTGCTTCAACTTAAATTATTACATGTTTTTGTCAACATAGAGAAAATGTGATCACAGTTAAAAAATCGAGAGTGAAACCTCTAATAAAGACTCCTCCCTGCACTCCCTCTCAAAGTGGATGCTTTAGGTCTGATTTTTATTAACTTTTCACGCCTCCTCTTCTGTTACAATAATGCATATAAATGATTCAGACATGACCAACTAAAATGTTGCTGCACCAGCACTAAGAAAGCATTGCTTTAGAAAATCTAGGGAATTGTAGGTCTCGTGGGAACATGTCCACTGCAGGAGTCGACAGCTCTTCATTGAAAATGACGACTTTTTAACGACTTTCAGAGATGGAGGCTTTCTACTCCCATTGGCCATCCTTGGCAAAAAAGCAACTGCTATCAATCAAGACGATAAAGGCAAAATAATGTCCAAGTTGCACATTCACCTAATTTCAAGTTCTGCCTAGAACCTGCTGAAAACAAGCTCAAATTCACTGTTACTCTATTAAAAATAAAACAAGTGGTATTAAAGTACATTGCATATAGAAAGTAAACTGAAAACATGATTAAATTATGTTTTATATATTACTGGTACCACTTGGTCTCTTGGGTATTTGTTATGCTAGCTGCTATTTCAAAATCAATTCTAGAGAATTGTGCATAGCACTTTTAAAAATGCAAATGCAAATAGAATGCAAAAAGCCTTAATCAAATGGCAACAACGTCATTTGTCCATGACTGATGAATGGGGAAATGAACAAAACTCTGTGGCTGGCCATCATGACAATATCACTCATAAGAAGCTATAATAAGCTGATTCTATTTTTCCCACCTTTTTTTAAATAAGCAGAAATGTAATACCGTTGCGAGATAAGAAAGTCTGTTGACTTTCTACCTCATACGGCCATCTAGGCAATATAATACTGACTGTATTTGTATCATCATTGATTGAATAATACTACTGTAGAAGCCAACGTCTTGATGCAATTGCTAAGCTTCAAGCAACATAAACAGCAAAAGCACTTTAGATGTTGCAACTGGTATGAACAATTTTGGATTTAATTTTCCAAGGCTATGAAATACTAGTACCAAATAAAATGCACAAGATGTTTCAACCTTCCCTATTCACAAGAGTGAAACTTGAGAAGACTAAGCCACACTTGTCACGTCCAGATGTATTTATCACAATGTACCGTAATAGAGAGTTTGGTTTTGTGGATACAGGTGAAGTGCCAAGTTGACTGGTTTTTGTTGGTGATTTCTATAGGGCCAGGCTTTTACAACTGGTGGGAACGTTTCAGTCTTTGATACTGGCTGAAGTGCTCCCCTGGGAGCTAAAAAGAGTTTCACTATGGAATTAACCAGAGCACAGTGCTTTAAAAAATTTCTTTTTGACCGGGTTTCAAAAGGTTTCAGAAGCATCCCAGAGGTGAGATAGTAGCTCAGTCTCAGATCTCTGCTAATGTGGGACAGGATACGTATTTTCAAGAAAGCTAGGCTGTATGGCAGTATGTGCTTCCCCACATCCTATGTTAACACTGCTTCCTAACAAAAGCAGAAACATTAAATGGGATTGTCTGAGCTTTATAATTCCAATGAATAGGATTTTTTCCACTTAATATTCCAAATCGTTTGTCTGAATGAACTTTAAAGTCATAGTTATTCATAACTGTAATTAAATTCAATTATATATAACATTTCCACTACATACATAGCTAAATACACATACACTATTGTTGAAAGATCTGTTTTCTTTATCACGTGACCTGATCTATAATTGAGGACTGCAACAAAATAGAAGAAGAAAACTTGTTTTTCTGGCTGTCAGTGTTTAGGAAACTCTACAAGGCTCATGTTTTTAACAAGGCTAGTGAGAAAATAAATGTAATCTGAGGGGCAATGTTAGGAGAATTTTTATGAGCAGTTATTTGGTGTTTATAGTACTCTGGGTATTGCTGTTTATTTGCTTTTCATGTCCATTTATTCTGCTTTAGCTGCTCGAGACACTGACACAGATGCTTCAGAAATACCTAACAGCTTTTAACACTGAAGACTGGCAGCTGCTTTCACAAGGTCCACACTTTAACATCCAAATTTTACTGTCATCAGAAGTTGCAAACCCCTTGAATCAGGGTCCAATTTTGCCTTCAAAATTGCCGTATAAATAAGTAGGTGTACCATAAAACACAGCATACAAAATCCAGCAACATGAATTCCTGCTAAAGTTGGCAAAGGCTCGTTCACTGGTTTTGTTTATCTGAACGCAACCCTGCTCCCAACTTGAAGTGCCTGGTTGATAGTTGACTTTTGGTCGCTTTTAGTTCTGGCTCTGAGGAAGAGACTCAGTTCACAGACCAGAGTCAGACCCCTATTTTGATTTCTCCTCCCTTTCTGGCCCTGTTGCCCTGCAGTTCAGTGTCAGTAGGATGGACAGCACTGTCTCACAGTGCCATCTTCACAGCAGGGCACTGCACTCTCTGAGGAAGTCAGAAATGCAAAGTCCACAGCTTCAGATGAGGCAAGAAGGAAACGTGTGGTCTCCCATTTCCTGGGCAAATGTTCAGGATAACAGGTTACTTCGTAAAAACAGTCGTTGTCTGTGCTCCTGAATAAAAACACAAATGCTGAACTTGGCATTAAACTCAGTGCTGCAACTGTGAGGTTGGCACGTGTAAGGAACATGACCTCAATACGAGCCAACAGGGAATTTATAGACCTTCTTGCCTTATCTCTGAATTGCCAGACTCTAGCTGAGTACCTTGCACTTTGGATTGGGACATTTTAAACTTCCACAACACATCTGAGGACACCTCTGTGGTTAAGCAGCTGGTGGATTGCTTTCTTTAATACTTGCCTAACTCCTGTTTCACACACTAGAGTAGATGTTCTGGTCTCACCAGAAATGATTTATTTCAGTTATCCTAGAAAGACTAAAGCATTGTAAGGAACTGAACTCAGGTCTCCTGAAACGTAATCTGATTCCTTATCTTCTGGATAAGGTTTCTCTGTACTAGCTAATATATTCTCCATCATTCCCAGTGATGAAAAGCCCACATTCCCACTCAACAAAAGAAGAAGATAAAAAAGTTTAACAGGAATCCTCAGGACTAGGACCGTATTCCAAACAGATTATTAGAAATTATTTAGAGACATTCCTAGGCATCCTAACACAGGTTAAAAGAAGAAAGTAACAGCATCTTCACACACATTCAGGCAGCACAAGGTATATTGCAACTGAAACACACATCACGAGGATTCACTCCAAACATTCTTCTAAATTACGACGATACTTACTTGAGAGGAGAGAGAGAAGGATATTGCACTCAACTTTGCAAACTGACCTGTAGGTAACNCCATCATTCCCAGGGATGAAAAGCCCACATTCCCACTCAACAAAAGAAGAAGATAAAAAAGTTTAACAGGAATCCTCAGGACTAGGACCGTATTCCAAACAGATTATTAGAAATTATTTAGAGACATTCCTAGGCATCCTAACACAGGTTAAAAGAAGAAAGTAACAGCATCTTCACATACATTCAGGCAGCACAAGGTATATTGCAACTGAAACACACATCACGAGGATTCACTCCAAACATTCTTCTAAATTACGACAATACTTACTTGAGAGGAGAGAGAGAAGGATATTGCACTCAACTTTGCAAACTGACCTGTAGGTAACAAAGGATAGAAAAAGAGAAGATGACAAATTAAGCCAGTGAGCAGCCAGGCAGTGTATTATTCTGAAGAAAGCCATGCACAAGCCTAGAAATAAAGGGAGCAATTACGGACCCAGAAAATAAACCCCATGAAAAGTGTCCTAGACAACACATTCAGCAAAAGACTGTAACAAGAACACAACTGGTAGCAGATGTGGGAGGGTAAGCACTGTTAGCATTTACATTTGTGCACTAAATGTGGGGTTTTTTTTCTGGTACAGATACTTGTTATTTACAACATGCTTCAAAAAAAGAGAGAGAAAGAAGCCTCCTTCGAGGTTCCCTGTCCCAGATTTCCTTGTGTATCTTGGGTTTTCTGCTTACGCTAATTTAGAATTTAGCTTGAAAATCTTGCATGGAGACAAGGTGACACGAAATAACAAGAGTGGGTTTTGACCAACCATCTTCCATGCTACACTACATCTACGCGTTTTTCTAAATGTGCTGACTTCACACAAAGTGAGACATTTAATAACATAAAAATGGTTACCACATTGTTACTGAGGTTACCATTCTGTAACCTTAGTAGGAGTTCCTCCTCGCAGATTTTTTCAGCTGACAATTGCATTACGATAGCTACGGCCACCGGCTTTTTTTTGGCTATCCAGGTGAATGCAGTGTACATGTGAGTACAAATAGCAAAACAGCCTGTAATAAATTCCAATGGTTGGATGCAAAATGAGAATAGTTGACCTGGCCACTGTTCAACACGATACCATAAACAGAAATTTCTCAATTTTCCTTTGTTTTGGCAAGTAGAAAGTTGTGTCTTTATCTTTAGAGACTACTCAGTGATATTAGTAGAACAAGGAATAGAATGGCAAAATACCACAAATTAACTGCAAAGTGCACAGAATGAGCCACAGCCAAAGCACACATCTCAGGATCAATACATGACGCTGTCCAACCATCTCCTAGTCATCCCGGTGGCCCCTACTAACTTAACACCTATTCTTGCTTGCTTGCTTGCTGTTCCCTAATCGAAAGGGCGTCAGCCATACTGGGAAGGACTCATCACGCATTGCATGCTTTGGGTCTGTGGTTATCAACCAAAACCAGTCTCTACTTATAATTCACTACTGTCAAATCATTGCCTGATAGGAGCTGACAATCTCATAGACAGTAAAGTACACAACGAAATTTCTTTTGGAAGAATGCTATTAAACAGAACTTGTCTAGAAGTGAGGACTTTCTGTTCCCTCAGTGAACACATTTTTGAAAGAAAAAAGTCTTTCTCTTTTTCTGTTTCCCACCCCCCACCAGTGGAAACAAATCGCGTAGAACAACGGGGAGCAAAGTTCACCTGGGTGTAGTCTTGGCTGACCTAAATTCAAAAGGAGTTCTATTCTGACGCTGATGGGGAGATTTCCTCCCCTTCTTCTGGGAATGTTGTAAGAAGACAGTAGAAAAGCTCTATTTTGACTGAAGCAAGGGTAACACCCAGTTCTATGGAGCGGCACAGAGAATTTCTACTACATACATAATTTCTACTGAATGCCCTTATTTTGCAGTGCACTTGCATACTCAATTTTAGGCATGTACAAAATCCCGTCGTAACTTGTGAAACTCATGCAACACTGTTGCCGTATCTTGCACTTCCATACTGTAATCAAAGTACAGTCAAAATGGTCTATCCTTCTTTCTGGAGAAAATGGAATTTTTACCAGCAATAATAACATTTATTATTTGATACTGGACAGCTGTCACCATTGACGTACTCCTTTATAACTGACAGTTATTTTCCATTACATCAGCAGTAGCTGCTCATCCTGTTCAGAAGTTTAAAGGCTGTCATTTCTGCCATTTCCTATCTTGGACAAAAAATTGTGACAAAAACCCCTACGTCACCCACTGTTGTCTTAGACGATAGTCTCTAACAATTCTGCCCCTGT